>CAJDYZ010011350.1:1371-11926 GCA_903986555.1 Heterotrigona itama
AACGAGAAACTAATTAATCAGAGGCGAGAGCCCCGGTTTGACGCGCAGAAGCCTGATCGCGTCGATCGATCCTCATTCACCTCGAGTTCGTCGCGTGTTCGCCGAGGCCGCAAGCACTGTACTTCTTTATTTATCGTTTAATATACCGCCAACATCGGCCCTCGTCTCGCTCGAAATTTCACGCAATTTCCACGGAGATTTTCTATTTCTAACTAACTCGTATTTCGCGTCGTTTAAATACCTCGATCGGTCTTCCGTTTTATCGTGTTTACGGTATCGTATTCGGATATTAGGTTCAAATCGAGAATCCAAGATCTTCCTAATACTCAGTTTTCCCAAATCGATACCTGTTTGATGTTTAATTCGGTTACATTTCAACGCCGTCTTAATTAATACGTGTACAACGCGGTTAATAATACAATCCAAACAGTCAGCGAGACCGAACCGATCGGTCAGCAATATATTGGCACAAGGGGGCGATCGATGATCTATCAAAGATTCATCGTAAGGCATTACACGAGGAGAGTGTGTAGATCCGGCAGGGGAGATGGGATGGGCTCGCTGATGCATTAATTAGAAGCAGTTTAATCGTTACACCGTCGATTAAGCAAACTATCGAGCAGCGCGGCGTGTCAAAAGCAGCTGTTATGGTGACCGACACCATTCGAGATGGGGCTAGATGCAAATTCCTTAATCGTTTTCGGCAAGTTTGCAGACACGAAGGGACGCACGAGCGATCGGCCGAACCACTCTCGACGCGCTTCCACAACCGTGAAATCGCGTCACTGCTACTTTTTCCTATTCTACTTCTCCTCGATTTATCCGGTGAACCGATTCCGTGCCTCCGACGGTCTCGGTAACAGCCGAGCCTGTCAACCCGGCGTCGAGTAGTTAATTCTCGGCCAGTTAACGTAGTTGATGAAAGTTTGTTCCAAGTTGATGACGCAATTACCGGTTAAGTTGGATCCTCAACAATTCGATTTCGACTGCTCGTCGTTTTTCCATCCATCTTCGTTTACATGGGGGTGAGAAATACAGGGTGATTCTCAAAAATGCAGAGACGGCGAATTTCTTCGCTGCCAGTTTGCTAGCTGTCATGAAAATTAGTTTCCACTCGACGCACTCTTTCTCACCGAAGGCGTGCAAAGTCATACAAGCAGCTTTCCCGATCTTCGATTGATTTAATTAACACTAGAACTACCGAAATGGCCAATATAAATATAACTGTAATTGGTCAAAATGACCAATTTATAATTCCCCATGGAAATTTTATAACGATATGTTTTTGGATACTCGAGTGATTTTTAATAAAATATATTAATAGAAGCTTGTGAAAGCTAATGCTTTCATTAATTTTATCTTGTACCTTGCACTTTAATTATACATTAGTATTCTAGTGTTGAGCCAAAACTAAAGTGGAGAGATCGAAGCAGTGGAGGGGGTCGCCCTACCGACCAAAAGAGTGGGGGCACTGGCCACCAGTTCGCCTCCTCTGCTTGAATGCAAAATACGTTTTTCCAGATTACCAGATTATCCAGTTTTGCTCAACTTTGGACAGACACATTCAACATTATCTTCAATTATCGTAGCTATCTTACCTATTTTTGTATCATTCAAAGTACGAGTATGGATTGAAAAATCACGCCGTATATATGAGGGAAATACTTCCTCACTGTTCTCTGAGACCTTAGATATTAATTTAGAGTTAATTAACACAGCGTTCTTCATGCTGTAAATATTACATTATATTATACGGATAGAATTTCAATTGCAATACGAGATTAAAAAAATTAATAAAACGATATTTTCACGAGTATTTTTCATCACTTTGATAATTAGAATTCACTCTACGAGAAGTAAGTTTTTTTTCTCCTCTAGAGAGAGAGAGAGAGAGAGAGAGGAGGAAGGAACTTGCAGAGAACGAAAGGAAGCCTGATCGACATGGAGGTCTTTAAATTCGTTGCCGAGATCCCATCGAGACAAATTCGACGAGCCGGAAGCAAGGAAGGAAGGAAGGAAGGAAAGAAGAAGTTACGGAAGTACTTCCGGAAATCTGGATGGCTCTGGATGTTTAATTCAACGTTCTTTCTCGAGGAAGCAAACAACGCGTAAATAATTGATACGTCTGGTGTGGCTTGGTCCGGCTCGTCGTGAGAACTGGTGATGGAAGTTGCGCGCCAGACCAGATCGCGAGGATTGGTTACAACACGCGACGCGACGTGACGCGACGCGATGATTAATGCAAATGGCCTGGAGTACTCAATGTCGTCGTTCGAGAACGACACGTTCCCTTAGAATCGATTCTCGCGCCAGACAAGTCCCGGACGCTTATCCTCTTAAGTTGTTCGGTTAAGTTTCCACCAGGACTCATCCCCTCGGCGCGGAAAGCAACGTGACGGTGGCGCGAACAGCCGTGAAACTTCTTGCCTGATTAAATTGCGTTTAACTCGGCGCGGTCAACTCGGCTACGGCCAGCTACGAGGGTTGACAACGGCTAGAATTTCCAATAGGTTGGCAAGAACCTTGCGAATAAGTTGCAAGTTGCGCGACAGCGACGTCCATAGTTCAAGCAAAGAGGAGCACTAGCTCGCGAGTTTTTTTTTTTTCTCTTTCCCTTTTTCTCCCTTTTGAAAGGGAAAATTCGAGCGCTGGCCGAGGTATTTGGTTCAAGGTAGGGAGAACGGGCGAGCCGATAACAGCTTCGAAACGGTTTTTCATTGAGGAAGAATTTTGCGGCGCGGCGAGCGTTCACAACCATTCGAATCACGTTAACAGCGCGAACATCGCGAAACGGTAATTTTCTACGGTTTGATCTTTCTCTCTCTCTCTCTCTCTCTCTCTCTTTTTCTCTTTCTCTTCGTGATATTTCCTCGTGCATTGATTGAGATCGTTCTCTTTTTTCTCGTTCTCCCCTTTCCTCCCTTTTCCATCGTTCTTTTGAATAGCAAACGTTTTCGATTCCACGCTGCTATCAAAGATCGCACGTCGCTCCGACTCGACCTCGTTCTCCTCTCCTCTTCTTTTCTCTTTTTTTTTCCCCCTCCCCCTTTTTATCCAACTTCAAAGCGATCGTTTCCCCACCGTTCGCGCGCGTCGTTGTAACTTTATTTCCTCTCGGCGAGATTTTCGCGACCGTTTTCGCCCCGACAACGCCACCGGGAGAATCTGGATATCTGCGAATGCTTAGAAACGCTGTCCGTGATATCCGATTCCACGAGAGCGTCACGACAAATCCATCAATCGCGCTGAAATACCGCGGTCACGTTGGGAAAAAGGACGCCTGCCTCGAGCTGCGATGAGGAATTTGCAGAATTTTCGTGCATGGAACCTGGATCCAGGAATCTGGATCGTCGTACTATAGTCGAGTCTCAGACTGATAGACGACGTGTCGTTTGTGAAACAATATGCCGACGCGACACGTGAACTCGCAACGCGGAAAATCACGTTGGAACGTTGTGAACGTCTGATGACGACTTTGTTTTTTATTTATCTGTTTTAGTGCCACGCAACGCAACGCGAGTTGCAACCAGGTTTCTTAAACCTCGCAAAACCAACGAATACCGCCTTCAATCCCTCCCTTCTCATCATAACGATAACCGAACGTATAAAAAATCTCTAATGAATTTAATAAAGACTTCTTAAACTGTCAACCGTCGATCGATGCGTTCCGTTTTATTAATTCGTATCCAACTACCAATTAAAATTAATTAACTGTTTCTCTTCTCATAAGTATACCCAAGCTGTGCGTGGTTAATTAGTAGAAAAGAGTATAATTGCGCTCTACGTACGTGAGCTGGAATTATTACAATCTTAGAAAGCGCAATAGTGGTGATATACTTAGATTACTTAATAAGTGATTATTAGCTTGGTATACAGACTTATTTAGATTAAATGTCTCAATTCGTTTATAACAATTTCAAAGTATACCTTGAATTTAAATGGGATTATAATCAAATTGCATGTGATAACCAACCAATTGATAATTGATGATTGATATTATTAATTGAACTCGATTTTTCGACTCGATTAATTTTATATAACAACTAAATCGAGCCGCTGATTCTTCGATGATTGATTTTGTTAATCGCAAACGTTAATCAATCAATCAAACTAAAAATTTTAATCGATTGATGTCCAACTCTGTTACGTAGATGCGCGAGAATAACGCGGAAGCTAAATTCGGTTAGTGTAAACGAAAGTAATTACGTTTTGCTTTTCTAATAGAATGTAATTTCACTTTAAGCCGCAAATTCATTGTGCAATCTGAACACCTGGTTATTTTGATACCTTGTCTTGAAAAAAGAAAATCGTCACGCAGCGTCACGTTGACGATCGTCATTTGGTTTCTTGGCGCCGATTTCAATGTGGAAAATCGAAAGAGGGACATTTTTCTGCTGCACTACTTTCGAAAAGGTAAAAAAAAGAAAAAAACGTGCATGCTAGTTAGTAAAATATTTTCTAATATTATGATGAAAAGACCTTCAAACTGACAGTGTCAGAATTGGTAAATTTCACTGCCGATGACGATATCAAATTGTTTGCTCTTGAAATTATCTTCCTGTCGAGAAAGATGAGAACCTTTTTGAACCATTTTTTGGAATTATTTTGGAAGTTGCTCGAAAGATGGCAAAAGGTGATCGAACAAAATGGACTGTATACACTGTCTAATAAAGTTTTTGTTTCTCACGAAAAATTCGTCTTTCATTTGCACACACACACACACACACAAAAGCCAACTTAATATATTCCTTCTTTCGATCATCACTTGCTTTAGTTGCTCTTTGTTCCTCGTATTATCGGGCAAGAGCCGAGGTATCTAATTTCCGGATAATAATTTGACGACGATAATAATTGGAAATAACCAACAGGATTGTGTTCACGTTTGAAAATGCGAAATCGGTAAGAAACGGAAATGGACGGAAGCTCGGTTGAAGTTTTAGCCGCGGGTTACGAACATCTGCTACGCGTTTACTCGACTTTACTTTCTCCACGTGACGGTCGGCCATTTTTCCAGCTGGCATATTTCCTCCTCCGCCGGAACACTTTGCCCTAATTAATTAATCCGAGGAAGCCAGCGCTGCTTATTTACGCGTTGTAATTAACGCAAGCGTCGCAACAACCTAAAACCCGCAACTGTTCTCGTAAAGAAAAAAAAAAAAAAAAAAAAAAAAAAGAAGAAAAAAAAAGGAAGAAGAAACTCGACGCGCTTATTTAATTAATATCTTTTCATTAAACGCGTCGCGTTGAAATAGCGTTTGTAACGCGATGACGTGAAGCGAAATTGAAAGACTCTTTTCTTTCCGGGTGCGTTCACCCCGTTGGGACTAACATCGTTTCTGAAAAAATTTTAATTCCCTTCGAAGATCGCTTGATTTAATAGTATTGAAGTTACGAGTGATAGTTGGTTTAAGATGTTTCTCTCTAAAGTACAGCGAACAGCTTCGTTCTATCAATGACAATGAAAAATTGTCGAGTTCCGCTTCATTAAAAAAGGATTATATAACGACTCACTTCGTCTCATTTCAGAAGCATGAAGCTTCTACTCTCTTTTATAATCATGAGTTCGTTCTTTCTTTCTTTCTTTTTTTTTTTTACACCATGTAGCTGGGTAGATACTCTCTTCTCAAAATTCAAACGTGTGTAAGAAATCTGAACTAGAATCTCCACCATCATTTCAAAGATCTCGCTTTTACAATCGACCTCTCGAAACTTGTTGCACGATTTTTTCTCATCATTTACAAGAATCGAACGATTTAAGCAATTCTAATGTTAGAAGTTTCATCAAATGGCACAGCGAGTTTTGAGGGGTCGTTACAAAGAGAAAATTTCAATCTTCAAGACAACGGTATATTTAATTACGAGAAAAATTTCTTCGTTTTTACACGCATCTGAATTTATACTAATTTTCGAGGGAAAGTATCCTCAGTTTTTGAGCCTCTCTCAGAGGCGGCTAACTGGCGGCTCGCGGGCCCTTGCCCCTACTTTTTTCATCGTTAGCGCTACCCCCTCCACTGCATCGATCTCTACATCGAAATTTCCTCGCCGTGCTTCAGCCCCAATTTCTCTTATTGTTAGTCTGTTGATATCTCTATTAACCGGTTTTGTTCTACATAATGTAAAATCACCTTCGAGAAAGATTGTCAAAGTGGAAGCTTCACGCTTTAAAATAACACCAGTAAATCGATCTTTTTACAAAGTTATATCAGTTGAAACTATCGACCATCTTTCATTGCCATTGGTACAGTTATGTTCTCCACTGTAAATCAATAAATCTGTCAGATTATTGTTCTCTCGAACCCGTAACAAATATCACGAATCGACAAAAAAGACTGTAAAATGGAACGTAATTTACTGTTAATTTCAGTATCCGTAGAGGCAGGTGTCGAGATCGCCATCCACGGTGTCGAGAATCGCTTCGAGACCTCGAGTTTTATTAAACATCGAAGCTTCCATTAGCGTTTTAAAGTGGCTGAAATTCAGCGAACGTAGCCCAAAGTAGCTTCTCCGACAACACGCCGCCTCCACGTAAACTGACTTCTATTAAAACACAACACGATGATAATCCCGTTTCAAAACGCGTGAACGCGACTCGCGGTCGCTCGCGACCGGTTAATGAAGCCAGACAACTGAAACAAAATCCTACGTAGTAAAACCTAATGTTCGACGAAGCATCGAAGTAGCGAACGTAATCGAAGCGGAACCACCTAGAGCCAACCAACAACCCGTTTCATCAGGACGCGGCACCATTCCTTTAGAATCATGAGATGGAGGGATGATAAATCGATTGACAAGGGAACATATACCGAAGTGTGAATCATTGATTTTGACGGAACTTGGCATGAATTTAGTTTTCAAAAAAAAAAAATATTTGTCGGTCGATGTTAAAGGAGAGAGAACTACCCTCAAAGTTAGGGATGCGGAACATATTTTGTCAAATATCTGGGAAACTTTTGTGTAAATTGATGAAATTAGCGTTTGCTAATGACGAGCTTAATTTATTAAGTGTGTATCAATATATTAAAGAAATCGTACTTTTCATAAATTTTTCCAAATAAATGTTAATAAATTTGAATGTTTTTTTTTATGAAAACACAAATTAAATTAAATTTTTGCATTACAAAAGAATTCATTATATTCAAATCTTTCTCACTGCACGTGCAAAGCAAGATGTATACTTGTTCGTCTGTAGAATTATTGGAAGGGTCAGTCGCTCAGGGAGATCGGAGTTCTGGAATCAGCCCTCGAGTATACAATCATAGTCTTACAGTCAACCTTCGAGTACAGTCACAGTCAGGCTAAGAGTTAGAGGATCTCTCGGTCGTAAAACGGAGTTCCATAGAGACAATCAATCCCTCAATTGTACACCAAGTATTATAGAATCACTCAATTATTCAAGTCGATCGTACCGTACTAAAGCACCAAGAATTAGAGAAACCATATAACACACGCATACAACACTCAGACGCGCACTGGTCGATAAAGACAAAGTTCATTCAGCAGCTAAACTCCCTAATTTTCCATCTGGTCTTTCGTATATTGTAATAAATGGAATTCTTCTGCAACTCGTAATTACTTATCATTAATTTTGTTCTTAATTCTCGTTAATGTAATCGACAGTGCAAGAGTTATGCACGAGTGTACGTAATTATTCATCATTAATTGCTCTTCATTCTCATTGTCATTAATTTTCATTCTTAATTCTCATTAATGAAACACCACAGTCCTCTTAATTTCGTTTTTTAATTCACGTTGCCATTAATTTTGTTCTTAATTCTCATTAATGAACCGTCATAATCCTCTTGATTTTGCTTATTAATTTCGCAATCGATTCTCATTAATTCTGGACTCACTGGCATCTGTAACAAATCTGTCGAAATTCGGTTGTAAGAATAATAACGGGAGTTCTCGACCAACTGGAGTCCGTGAACATTTCGAACGCACGGAATAGAATCCCATACGGTGGTCTTTCCCTGCAAAAGCGTGCGAAGCTCGCTCTTGTTTCATCAGCGTTCGCTCAGACACGAGTTTCCGCCCGATCCCGACACGCTGCCATATATCTCGCGGAACCGAGAGAACGAACGCGGCCCAAGCAAACTAGCTGTCCGGGGAATCGATTTCTCGTTACCTTTGATTTTCCACTTAGCCAACAACTGGTTGTTGCGGCGCTCCGCCGACCTGAGATTGCTGTTTCTTCGGCGTCGCGAATTAAAGGCGAGTCGACCAAAAACCGAGTGGTTGCAGTTCATTTTCTCGGCGCGATGCTTCGCACACGAGGAAATTATAAGGGACGAAAAGGGATATTTGTGGCTATATTGCAGGCAGAAATTTCCTACCAAGTGACTCGTTGAATAGGCATGAGAACGAATGAATAAATAGTGACTAGATTTAGCGAATTGGATGTTCAGATTTGGTAGTGGACAATAAATTGTGAAAAATAGATCCATTTGGTTTCATTTTCAAACGTGAAGCCTCCATTTTGACAGTCACGAAAGTGGGGATAACTTTTTTCTCGATAAAAACATTTGATAATTAAATCTACGATAGTTTCGAAGATTGAAACGAGAAAACTCGCTGTACAGTTTTTTTTTTTTTTAACATTTTATTGAACTTTGAATATTAAAATTAAAGGACGAAATGTCAAGGTTTCTCGAATTTTTATCGTTACCTGATATTCAGGATGGTAAAAAGAAAGATCGTATAAGTTTTAAGGAGACTTTAATCTTCGAAAATGATAGTGGATGGACGAAGAAAATCTTTTAATGTTTCTACATGCATTTGAATTTTTACGATTATCGGAAAAGAAAGTATCACTTTTCCACCAGCTACATGACGTAAAATCACATTTCGTCAAAATAAAGATTTTGATGTCGCTATGCAATCCTTTTTACAAAGTTGCATCAATTTTTTATTGTCATTGGTACAATTATTCACTACAGTTATTTATTGGTACAATTCCACTGTAGTTAAAAAACAAAAAAATAGAACCTCGAAGAAAATAGAAAATTTTGAAATTTCCTAAATTTAGATGCGTAAAAATCCACGAGAAATCTGCCAAGTTAATCCGGTTAAATGTCACACCGACGAAATAATTTGGAACTGTTTTGAAAGAATTCTGAAATGAAAATCTAATTGAGCGAAAGATACGTAATACTGTTCTGTCGATTCGTTTCCTCTGGACGAATCGTTTCCCCAATAACCGTAAAAGCGATGTTTCTCGGTCAGAGAAACTACACGACGTGATATTATCTCCTCCCACGTGCTTATTAATCCTTTATTGTTTGGCTTTGCAAGTTTGCCAATTGCTCGTTCAACCGTGGGTGGCTGGAACTGCTGCTGTTACAAGTGGTAATGGGCATCTTTGATCAGACACGTGCTGCTAAAAGCTACAGGATCCATCGGATTTGTAATTCGAGGGACGCAGTTAGCAAAGAAGTTGGCAACAAGTTCCAGACTAGGGGTTTGGATTAGAGTTTGCGACCTACTTCGATCAAGTTTACACAGAGTGTCGATAAATGATTTCTTGCAACGTTTGTTGGTTCGAAAGTCTTCAGATTTCCATCGCTGCGAAAATTTCGGACAACGATCGTCCCTGCGTTACAAAACGGACAATTCTTTTCTCTCAAAGTTGCGACGAGTATCAAGAAATATTAAGTCACTTCAGGGAGCGGGTTTACGATAATTACCAACTTGGCTTTCGTTATTTTTCAGTTTAAAGTTTATCGTAATGAACGAGCAATCCTGAGCGTTCTGTCAAAGATCTCTCGAGTTCTTTACGTCCCACAGCGCTGTCTAATTTTTCGAAGAAACTGTCATTGATACGCTAGTGATCTCGAAGACATTTTGATAATGAGAGATAATTTTGCACCTTCGGAGGAGAATAATAGTATATCTGAACGGACGCCTAGAGTGAAAGCTACAATAACGACATAAAAAGAACAAAAGAATTTCAGAAGAAGAAATTTCTCAAGAAAGTGAGTCTAAATCAATTGACATTCAATAAAAACTAGACTTCTTATTCCTTCTTACGAAAGTTGGCGGAGGATATTATTTTTATAGCAACACAACTTGTATATTATACTTATTCTAGCAAACACGCGATGAAAACGTTGATGATTGCTTCAAATTTAACATCACACGTTAGAAAGATATAGTCAACAAAATTTCGTGTCAAATGCCATTTGAATGATCATTCCCAATGCTATATCATTTTATTCACGAAGTGATGCTTCGCAAATAAATTACTGGTAAATGATACAAAATAATTTGTCCAGGTTATCAATTGAAAAATTTCGAACGAACGAACACCGAATCTTATATCGAACCTTGAACTTCTCATTCCTTTGGATTCATCTCGACTTAAATAATGTTTGCTCATTCGAGAGAGCCATTGATGGCTTTGACAAGAAGCCATTGTCGAATTCGAGAACAAAGTGTTAAGGTAAGCTCGGCGTAACCCGACGGTAACTTTGTTAATTCGAATGCATCCCCTAATTAAACTAATCGGCTAAAGCCTCGAGCTTCCCTCGACACGCGTTCGTAAAAAAAAAAAAAAAAA
>CAJDYZ010011352.1:0-16739 GCA_903986555.1 Heterotrigona itama
CCTAACAAAAAAAGCTGAAATAATTTTTAAATTATTAATTATATCCAAAAATGTGTTAGACAAAAATTGAATGATTACGAGAGGAGCATTAATTGATATAATTATAATTTTTTAATGTAAATGCATAAAAGATGTTTGAAGGTCACATTTGTTTTTTTTTTTAAGTGAAATAATATATTTTTAAATATATTTTTAATGTATTTTTAATATATGATTTATTAGTTCGTAATTCAATGTCAGTTAAACTGAAAATGAATTTGAATAATGAATATTAATGTTGAATAATGAATATTAATGTTAATAGACATATATTCTATTCTAATAAAATTAAATAACAAATTTTTTGCCCTAAATTACATGTACTTATTTACATAGAAAATTTTGTTATATCAATTTGTCCTGGATGTTTCGTTAAATAAAATCTTTAAAAATTTCATTTTTATTTCCGAACAAGATTATTTTACGAATATAAAATTTTCACACTTTTGCCAGCTACTTGAATATTTAAGTTATACATAATTATATACATAATTTTTCATAAAACACACGAATAATAATTAAACTTAACTTCTGAAACCTATTACGCATTATTTAAAGCTAGCCCACCAATTTTTTTATTGTATTACAAATCATATCGATAATTTTGGGATAAAAATCTATTGTAAAAGCTTTAAAAGAAGATAGAACAAATCACTTTTTAAAATGAATTTTTCATTCTCTTGTATTCTTACAATTTTTATATTGTATAAAAATATGTATTCTTGTATTCTTCAAATTAATATATTTGCATTTTTTAATATATCATATATTTTTTGAGTGCATATGTATTTAGAAGATTGTATTTGTACAATTTTATTTATTTAATCAGTCTCAAAGAAAGGAGAATTACAAGATACAATTAATTTATAGGAATGTAAATTTTTTCATCTGAATGTAAATAATTGTTGAAACTTATTTTATATTTTTCTTACAATCAGTTTTTCATACTACTATACCTAGAAGTATATATGCATCATTTTTGTTTAAACAGTTTGTCACTTGCCTTTATTGGCATTTATTAAAATTATATACATTAATTACACAAAACAGTTATATATTGGTATTATTAAAGTTATATGCATTAATATTATTAATGATAGTTTGCTTTTTGTGTTGTAGCTTTAATAATAATTATTTTGGTTTTAATAATATTGTATATAAAATTAATATGCTGAGATTAACTGTTATTTATATATTTATTGTTCGTAATAATAATTATCTTTGGTTTGTATTAATAATTATCTATTTTTTTAATAATATTGTATATAAAATTAATGTGCTAAAATTAACTGTTATTTATATATCTATTGTTTCATTTTGATAATAAGTATAAACAATACTAAAAAAGATGCACAAAAGAAATAATTAGTCAAAAATGTAACAAATAGAGTATCGATATATTTTCTTAGAATCCTCTTCATAGATTCACAAATATTGGCTATAAACAATAATTAATAGTCATGGTCAAAGAATATTTAATCCAAAAGTATGAACAATTGTAAAGTGAAATAAGTAGTATCTGGATTAAAATTAACAGTGTCAAATTATAATGATAATTAGCAAACTCAAATTGGGACACTATAGTCATGCTTATCCACTTACTCGAATAGATCTGATAAGCGCTGTGTCGGCACGGGATAACGTACGGAATATTGATCATGTTATAACAATATCCTATATTTGATGAGTAGAGGAACAAATTAATTAAAAAATTTCAGAAATAAAATTTCTCTTTTTCATTATTTAATACTCTAAATATATTATACAAAATAATATTATGAGAATAGTGTAATTGTATTTTGTTTTATAATATGTAATGTAATGAAAAATAATTTTTTTTCATAGAAAATCAAATTGTTTCGATAAAGAAAACATTTAAGGATTACTTTTTTGAAGAATGTAATTTTAATATCTTATTACTGTTTCATTGCATTAATGCCTTCAAGAAACGAAATATAAGGCACTATAATTTTATCATTAAAATAATTATTTATAACTCGCAACAAATTATCATTTAATGAATTTCTAAAATAATTTATATCTTTATATTACACAGTGGTTTTAATTTTAGTCGAAAACTAATTTTTAAATTCTCAAAACATGAATCAGAAACTTTGTAAGATTTCTCCAAACTCTCGAAACTTGAAGTATTGATTTTGTTTCGAGGTTTCAAGAACTGGGATTAATACGTTTTATATAAATTATTTTGTAGAAATTTTTATTTGTCATAGTTGAACAAAGTACAAACAAAAATATAACAACATATAAAAATATCTAATCCAGATTCTTGTTTAAGAACACTAACATCCGAACTCTTTCTGGATCTAATCTACTTCTTTCTTGTCAACTCTAATGCTGATATCGTTGATAGTGATATAATAAAATATATATTTTTATAATTTTTTTACATTTGGATATTTTGTATTATCATTTCAAAGTTACGACTGATCGTATATCGTTAAAAACAACGACTGCTTATATCGTTAAAAACAAAAACAGATTTTCGAGCGTCCGCATCAAACATTCAAGATACATTTTATTGAATCTTTGTTAATTGATTTTATAGTTTGTCTTCTTTGTGTTTCAAGAGTATCGAATCACAAAAAAAAGTACGTAATTTCGAATTTTCAGAATTCGAAACTTTTGTCGGTTCCAAGATGTTTTTTGAGGTTTCGACGTTTCGAGTAATTAGTCCCCACATTAAAATCATTTATAACTTGGAAGTAATTGAATTTTTAATTTATAATTACATTTTTTATTCAGCTCTATTAATGATATTAATATTAATACTTTCTTTTTAGTATATTATATATTTACAAATTTTTTCTTTGATAAGTTTTTTTAACATTAGATCGTATACACTATTTTGAAACAATTGCATGGACTTTCAAGAGAAAAAGTAGCAGGATGATCCAAAGATCTATGCAAAACGATGAAACCACCTCTTTCTTTGATCTTTGGATAAACTGTTTCATATTCCTACCTCACGAGTTACTTATAGCAATATATGTATAGAGTAAGGACTATCGACTAAACGTTTGAGTATACATTCATACACATATAAATACATAGGCCTTTTAACATTAATACACACTTCTAGTATCAATACTAGAATTACCATATTTCGGAGTATTTTAGTATTTTATAGGAAATTAATATACATCATTGTAAAAAATATATAAGAATTAATACCAATTATAAATAAAAATACTACATTTTTAGTATTGCATATATAATGTACATATACAGGATGACCTAGTATATATTAGACATACAACTGAGAAAAGAATGATTCTACGTGAATACGTAGAAATACATTGAAAATTAAAAATTAAATTTTTATTTAAGGCGTCATCTTCGAGGAAATCAAGTTCAATCAGGAAATTCATCAAGCATATTGAAATTCGTCTAATTGTAGACTGGACAAAATAGATTAATTAATACGAGGTCACTTAACCTGTGGAAAATAGGTGGAAAATGAAGAATAAAATTTTTTAAGGCCTCATTTTCAAAAAAATAGCGTTTGAATAAGTTTAAATAGGAATTGGTTTAATAAACATATATTTGATAAATTTTCAAATTTAATTTTCTCAAAAACTTCTTATGAAAGCATCTTATGAAAAATTGTATTCTACATTTTTGACTTATTTTCGCATTTTATTTATTATATATTCCTGACTAGTTCAAGATTAGCTAAATTAAGCACCTATTATTAATAAATCTTTAAACGTGATTTTCTTGAAAACGAAGCATTAAATGAAGAAGTTTTCAAATCTTCCCCTCGACTGTACATCCTTCATGTTACAATACCCTTTACATACATTTGCTATAAAATTCACTGTTATAATTTTGGTACGATCAAATAAATATTAATCATGTTCTGTAAAACTTCGGAAATAATATATGGAACTATATTGTGAAATGTTTCCGATTATAAAAAATGATAAAAAGTATATATGAATTTTTCAGTTCCATTTATATTTCATATTATGGAAACACATAGACAACGACATAGATATCGAGATAGATAGTTTGATAAAATTTTTATATAATGATAATGTTGCAAATAAACATATTGTAAATTGCAGTTTTCCTATAAACGTAGCCTAAATGAAATGAAGATATACTATGGTCCATTAATGGTGCTTTTGAGAGAACTCAAGCTAGGGTTCTCGTAATGGGGCTTTCGAAAATGCTTTCACGGTAAACCCATGAAACAGTGTTTCGCTATTCGTCCATTAAGTACATTGCATTTGAAGTACATATACGTGTATACCTTCTTCGATCGTAACTTCGCCAAATTTTCCTAAATCGCTGGAAGAAAGGATTTAGTCTTGCAACTGTATTATACATACTGCGGTTTTTTTTATCTTTTTCACAAGTACAGCATGTGATTTGAACGAGTATTAGTAATCCACAAAAGAACATAATTAATTATTGATGTCTTGCCTGTAAATTATTTACATCTGGAATAAACTGTGAATACAAATTTTCACATAATTGGGAAGTATTTAATTAGTATTAGAATTAATTTAGAATAAAATTTGACATTTTGAAATGTTATTTTACTACAACACACAGTGCTTGATGCGACTTTAATCAATCAATATAAAAAAAAAATATCTGATTAGAGCGTAAGATTTAAGTACATATCCCTAATTATTCGTATAATTTTATCTTACATAATAATATAGTTGTTTTACATATCATTATAATCCTAAATTATTATAACTTGAATATTTTTACAAGCTTTGTTTTTACTGCATTTATATATTTATACAAAAGATTATACTTTTTTATACATAACTGATTTTTAAATTCGTTTAAAGTTTTCTTCGACAACAAACATTCAAATAAATATATTTCGTTTGCCAAAAACCTCTTTTATATCAACAATGTGTATTATATTATTTATATAAGTATAAATGTGTAACTTTAGATGGAACATTTCTTATCAATATTAATATTAATACTTTTTATCAAACTCTTAAACAATATCTGATTTCTTTTAACTTGAATTGATTTCTAACTTTTATCTAACGACATGTTCGTTAATGAGACGGAAATTCTGGTAAAATATTGCTTTTAAAGAATCACTGTGACAAATACATATATGCCCACATAGCAGTATACATATAATACAATATCAGTATTGACGCAGTTGCCAGCAAACGCACTTTGGCGTGCAATCAGATCGCTATTTTCCGGTTTTGGCCCATTAAATCCCATTGACGACGTGCGTTTGAATTTTCATACGATCCATATCGTCATGTGAATTAACCATATTACACGGGTCAATCACATAGCTATTTTCACAGTCGCTGAATTAATATATCTCCAAACTCGCTTGATGTATTGTCATATGTCGTAGGTAGACACGTTTGCTGCTTGAAGCAGCTAACTGAATCGTTGCAACTGATTGTGCTAATCAATTGGAACGAATTGATTTTCATGGAATAACCAGCACTAACGAACAGATTCCATAAATGACTCCCTTTAAGAATGGTACTAGTATATTAATAATAAAATAGTAATCAATAAGATACTGATCTAATTAATGTATTACCATGTATTTTTAATGTATATTGTACGGTGTAGATATTTATATAGAAAAAAATTAAAAATTAATTTATATTTTTGTATAGATACTTGCATTTGTAATTTCTCTTAATACGAATATTTTTACCGAGCACAAAGAAATATTTTCTTTCTAATGTTCTAATGTTAATTAAAAATAAAAATTATGTAAAATAAGTAAAGTAAACCCTATCCATTTTAATAAAATTCCTTCTTTCATGGAAATAATCATTACTTAATTGGTAATTACACGAATATTCTTCACTCGTATATTTCTACGTGGTATTTTTATTATGATATATATTCTATACAATACTTCAAATAGATAAAAATTATATGTATTTTCTACGTATTTGCAAGTATTTCTCTTACTGATCAACTGAAACTCTCTGAAACTATAAAAAAGTTGTGCTACATGGAACATTATGTGAAAAAATAATGTCAATGTAAGTTATTTTCATTATTATAACATAGAATTTATAATTGCATTGCTGATAATTATTGATTCATCCTTGTATATTGACCTACACATATTATGGTATCCTCTAATGAAGAATTGTTTCATTCGACACTAAAGATTTCTACACATATGTAATAAATTTGTCTACTAACAAAATGTCGGTGATTATTTACAAAGAGAACGACCTCACAACAATAGATTTCAAGATCATTAAAATTTGTAAGGACTGCGATTCTGATAACTTTACCTTGTACATGTTATGGCTTTTGTCACTCTATGTTATACGTATAACGTTTTGAATATGTTTGTACTAATTAAGACTTGGATTAGATTTAAATGCCTATACTGATGGCTTTAAGAGAATATAAAATTTAGACAAAAAAGGATACAATCATTATTAACCATAAATTTTGCCAATCCATATTGCACACATAAAATATGGGAAACTAGTGAAAAGCTTGAGCAAACGATAGAAAAAATATGTTATGTAGACTGAATTTTTATTTTGATGGTAATATAATTGATAGCTCAATAGTTGCTTTTTTAAATATTATGGCTGAAGTTTTCCTAATTTCGAATGATGATAATATAATATAAAATTGTAGTTATATTAATATGAATTGCAGTTTAAATAAATTATTTAATGCAATAAATATTAATAGCAATTCAATAATCATACAAAGATATTCTATAAAATTCTATTAAAGCTATCAATATAAGCTAACATTGGTGCTTTCACCCCTTTGGCATTTTTAACCCAAATCTAATCCAAGTCTACAATAGTTAGTTTTAATTAATACAAATATATATAGCAAGTTCAGTATATATGTGAATGTTAATTATAATAATTGAAATGTATTATTCTAAAGTTATAATGCAACATAGTTAACAAATAAGAGAATGATATTATAAATTAATAAGATCATATAATCAAAATGCACGAGTTGAAATGTTTAAATTTAATATAAAATGTTTAAAATTAATATTAAAGTTACTTTGAAGATGATAATAACTAATGTTTAGACAATAATAACGTAATATATAGTGAATGTTTCAATAAAAAATTACTTTGATTTTGCAACAGAAAATACTTGTTTACATTTAAGAAAAACAAAATACACTGAATGGGAAACATACTATGGTAGAATCTCGGTATGATTATTACAAGTAGAATTAAGTCTATATCTTAATATAATAATTTATTCTACAATTCTCAACAATTATATAAAAAATAAAACATAGCAAAAATACCGAATTTTTTTATATAAAATCTATTAATAAATGATCGTATTGAAATATTGCTACTATTAAAAAATGATTAAAATAATGATTAAAAATAATTTACACTTTGCAATGTGTTGGAAAAAAAAAACAAATGTGTTAAAATACATTTATAAGTATAAAATTTTATAATTTTATAATTTTTATGATTTACATTTTCTGAATTGATATTAATAAATATCAAATAGCTTTTGGCAATTTAGATAATTATTTTCTAAACTTAATATTATAATTATTTTTTTAATTATATTACGTTAGGTTTTCTTTTTTCTAATAGGTTTTGAAATGTAGTAAAAAATATTTGAAATACATAACTTTCTTAAGAATCTTAGGTATACACTTTACAAAATTTATTATTGACTACTGATTTAACAAAATTCATAATTAAACAGCTTATTTCAATTGAATTAATGATTATAAGAGATTCGTAGACGTAGCCTTATCTCAGTTGCTATTATAATGGTATAACGTATATTATTTTGAATACGATTATTGTCATGTACGATGCTTCATATTGCATCATTTTACAAAGTTAGATTATAGTGGGAAATAGTTGTTCAAGTTTACAAGACCTAAGGAGAGTTCTGGAGTACGAATTCCGACTGTCGAAAGCAAGATTCAGATTGTCTTGTAATAGTTAGATTACTTGATGTTCGAGTGGCTCAGTTATGTTTCGCATTATATTAGAATTACGACTTATTGATTAGTTCGTCAGATTTAAAAGCGGTAAAATTCGACATGAACCGATTTTTAAAATTCGTAGAATTTTATTAGTCACAGAATTGTAGCTCTAAAATTGTGTGATAGAAAAATGAAAAATACTAGTTTGCAAATTCTATGCAAAATAAGAAAAGTCAAATAAGCAAAATCATTTTCTGTATAGTCGCAACATTTAAAGTTATTTTCGTTCTATTAATTGTCAATGACAATGTCTTTGTGTCATTGAGAAAAGCGAATTTCTTGTAGTTTTATACTATATATTTTAATTGCAGTTTTATACTAATGAATTTAGTATAATGAATTTAGTCCAAAAAAACTATATTTGATGCATCTGAGTGCCTTGAAATACATTTAACCCTTTGAAATATGTTCACACTTGTAGTTACTATCATTGCCAATAATATTGAAAGCCTTTATAATTGATTATACTTGTGTGTCAACGATTATTTAATAAAAATTACTTAATAAAAATGTCATCAATTTCATTTCCTGATTTCTCAATTTACAAGTGCAAATTTTTATCTATTCTAAATAATAAACAAATTGAGATTTAGAATTTTAAACAATTCTATAATTATTGTTAAAAATAGTAGTAACAAGATCATTAGAGCCTTTTTATACTGTTCGGTTTTTATCATCCAATTGCAAACGAATATTTTATTATATTTTAAGCGATCATCGATTTTTTAAACCATGTTAAAAAACAAAAAGCTATTTTCGAGTTATTCATAGTTAGCTTTATTCGAGCTTAATCATAATTAGCTTTCTAATAACTCGAAAAGCTATTTTCGAATTATTCATAGTTAGCTTTATTCGACCTTAATCATAAGTTATTTTATCCATTGTTAGCATTTCACTTCGCACTAATTTATTAATTTCTGTGGACAAGAAATAGCAAAGAAAATATTTTTTGTGAAACATTGTAACCAGTAATGAAAAATAAATTTATTTCAATAATTTCAAGCAAAAAAAAGAAAAGGACAATGACTTTTATGACAAGATAACATATACATAATTAGAAAGTGCTCTTATGTATTTGGCGGAACGAGAAAGGTGCGATGCTATTAATACTATTAATACAATTAGAAATATAATACAACTGTTTGAAAACATTATATAAAAAATATTTGAAATAACAGAAATTATTGTGATCTATATATCTATATTTTACTAAAGCCTGTGAGAAATGTAAAATTCACTGAAGTCGCATTTTTTTTCATAATTAAAGATAATATCTAAAAAATGTGAATACATTTTTTCTTTGAGTGTAACTACACATCTTTTTTAGCTCAAATCTATTCTAAAGAAAGATCATATTTTGTTAAAGATTTCTAATTATTGTCATTAATCTTTTAACGGGATAAAACAAAATTTTTCTGTATTAAGGAACAACTATATTGGGCATAATGACAATTTATCATTTTATAAAAATGTTCTTTGTACTGGACGAGACAGAAAATATAGAAATATACAGTACCGTAGCTTCGTATGATAGATATAGTATTTAATTGTAAATAACGCGAGAAGAGAAATTATATTGTTTTTGTATCCTACATCGCTTGAAATACACTTACTGATTTTTCATATTGTTTTCACTAGAAAGAATATACAGTATTAAACAGCGGTGATGACAGCGACAATAATTATATAATTTAATTATCAAATATTAAGCTATACGTATAACCTGATGACATATCACGAGGTACACTCTGCGTAGCTCGTCAAATATATAATTTTCCATTCCAAATGTAGTCATAAGTAAAATTCGACATAGGCAAGAAAATATTCTCTGATTAAGAATTTAAGAATATTATTGTTATTGGATCACTGGATTATTGTTTCTTACATCAGTTGTATCACAACATTAGTCAATTATTGTGAAATAGCATGTCTGATACATGTAATTTTTTTTTTCTTTTTTCTTGTTTATTATGTCTTGTGATATTCGCTGCGATAATTGCTGAATAAGCATCCTAACTTATCCTGTAAAAAATAAGCCTATAAATAAATTTCTTCTTCAGGGTCGCTGAGTTTGAATTAGGTGGGATTTCGATTTCGCGTTAGGTAGATGATATGAGAGAAAGTTGATATCGAAATTATTCTACTCGACAAACTTTTTGTAGTAGTATATTCATCCCTGGTAATAGTCTGGGTACGGCAGAGCAAACGCATAGCATGAATATGAATATCTTGTCTTCTTGATGTTATTCTTATTACATTTTGTATGCACAAGATAAATATTAACTTTGAAGTTTTCTTTAAGTTTAACTTTACTTAAATATGATTGTATAATAAAGATCACATACAAAAAAAAATATTTATTAAAAATATATATTTTATTTAAATAATTAAGATTCTACTTTATTAACTAAAAATTTAAATTTAATCTTTTGTCTTTGATTGACGTAAGTGGTTATTGTCATTATGCATTTTATTACTGAAATAGTAAAAATAGATTTATCTCATATATATATTCAACAGATTTTGTATTTAAAAATAAATTTAATATTTTGAATTTTTATATTAATTCAGAAACGTACTAATATAAAAATTCAATTTCGCGCAAAATAATGTCTAAGAATTGTGAAAATAATGTCTAAGTCTGTAAAAATGAAATCTGCATCAATGGGTACACAAGACATAATGTTTGTTATTTTTTGAAAATTACCTGTGTTTGACTATTCACTTTTATTTTGTTCACTTTTATATATAATAGTTACTATATAATAGTTACTATATAATTACAGCAATTATAATTACTATATATAGTTTATATATAATTATATAATAGTTATTTTCTAATCCGTGATGAATTAAGCCACATATCTATTCTGCAAATTAATTGTCTTCTACATAATGAATCATTTAGACCTAATATTAATGTTGAAAATCGATGAGAAAATCGATGATAAAATTCTTCTTGCAAAAGTTTACCAAAATATTCTACTGTATTATTCATAAAAACAAAACTTCTATTTAATTACAAATTACACTTTTTTATTTAATTATTGTAATTTTATTACATAATTAATGTCATTATTCTAAATAACTTTAGATAAGAAGTATAATATGTATCATCTAATGTCTTAAAGAAAATAGTAATTTATTCTTAATCCACACAAATAAGTTATATTTCTTTTAACATACATACTGCTCTCTAAAACTCCCTTTTTCTTTCTTTTTCTTTTCTTATTTTGCATCGTGAGTGGAATATAGAAAAAATCGAAAATCGATTACATTAATTTATTACAAATAAATTTGGATTAATTATTTTTGTAGTGTCTGTCAAGTATCTTAGTTTCCCATATTTCTGGCCAATAGCTTTTTAATAATAATAAATTGTTAATAATTAAAAAAGGTTACGGAGAACTCCAGCGAAAATAAATTGACATATTTAGAATGATTCTGAGAAACTTATTCCGTGTGATTTGTATATTCTTTAAGTGAATTCCTGTAGTAGACCATACCTGGGCACTGGATAGTTTTTTATACATGCTATGTATTTACACATAGACATTAAGTGCTGTGTTTCATATATCCAATCTGTTTCTTACGAATGATATACGATATCTTTCACCATTTCGTGGAAAAATGTTCCATATTATTTTAAAAAATTGATGCAATTGTACATACAACTGATACAATTTTAATACTGAAATTAAAGAACTAATAGATTTACTAAAAGAATTTTATAAATATATTTATAATCCTATAATTCTATTGAAAGGAATGTGATTCGTCTATATGACAACTAGTAATCTTGCACACGTTTCATAACTAGTAACAATAAATACATTACTTTCATTACTATAGACTAATGAGAATTTGTTTTATTACTGACAACGTTTGATTTTGTCTACAGTTATTTTAAACAAGTTTTCAATGTTTTCAATTTTTTTGAATATACAGGGTACTCTGTAACATATAGAAAGTAGAGCAAGGGAAGTGTAGAAATTTTTTTATTTAAAACTTCATTTCCAAAAAAAAAAAAAAAAAAAATAGATTTTAAAAATGTTAAAAAACACCTTGATATTTGTAACGTCCCAAGGAGGGGGTCGGCTATTTTTATAGAAATGCCAGTATTTATAGCGCGACGGTTTTGGGATCGTATCGATAAGGTAAGATAATGATAGAAAAAGGAAGTGTTTCTTTTCGGAATCGCCACAAAACTCATCAGTGAGGCTGATATAATGGCGACCTCTACTCCACAGCGCTTGGTTGTTAGGGGCCTCTACTAGGCTGGAAACTATAGAAACGGCACCCATCCTAGGGCGGGGTCCGCATAGTGGGCGCTTTGACCTGGCGATCGTTATAGATCCGCAGGTAAGCTACATCTACCGGCGACTTGTGATTTTGTACGTTTTGGAATTTATATATTTATATAAAGGACGAACACTGCGGGTTCGAAAACTCGACGAGGCTAACTCATTCTCATTCAGTTTTTGAAAATTGAATTGAATTGAATAGGAAGATTTGAACGCGAAAGACCTGCAGTAACGTAGAAACTAGTCGGGAGACGTTACAACTTGATAAATTTTCAAACTCGACTTTCTTGAAAACGAAAAATTTTAAATGAAAAAAATTTATCCTACGTTTTCGACTTATCTTCTCATGAGAAATCATCCTCATGCTTTGCTTCCCACGTGCTACAGAATATCCTGTATAAATAATTTTATTTAAGAACAAAGAAATGAAAACACTCATGTGAAAAATAATTTCGTGCAATTGAGGATATCTTTTGATATTATATTTTTATTAGTTCACTATTTATAATTAATGTTTGTAAACATTTGCCAATTAGAAAGTACACAAGACACATACCTACTAATAATTTTATATCTTCCGAAAAGATTGTGTGCCTACAAAGAGTGTCGTACAACATCATGAATTGCAGTAATGAGAAAAAGTTTGAAATGCTCTTACAATTAGTTTATGGAGTGTGCAGGCATAATTCTACAATGGCTGGTAAATTACGGTATCGATAAATAAAAAAAAATTTTTATTCTGGTAATGAATTATTTTCTACCCTTAAATAATTTTATTTAAGTTTTATCCACACTTTTTATTAGTATATGAAAATGGAACAGAAATTTCTTTGACAAATGAAATTTATTCATACGATTCATTATTTTAATTATAGTGATGGTAAATGTTTTTATATAATTTCATACTCACGATGAAACTCGCAAACAAGTTGAATACAAACAAAATCAAATGTGATGAGTTTCAAATTGGAATTTATTAATTTAACATCGACACCTATGAAATGAACGCCACATGTACGATTCATAACAGAGTTTGACTGAAATTAGTTTTCAAGTGTATGACTCCAGTACAGTAGGAAGATTATAGCTGGCTAACTGGTTAACAAATGACGAGTCTAAATTGTACCGTCGAAAGCATAACGGGAGTTTCCGTTGAAAAATATCTGATCCGTTAATATTATGAATTTTCTTCAAAATATTTTGATATTTAGAATTTTTAAATTTTGCAATTAAGAAATAATTCACAAATTTTTGAAATATTTTTTAAAAATATTATAATAAATATTTATGTTTAAAAGAGCGACACAAATAAATAATTATATTGTAAATAAAAAATGGGTAATAGTAAGTATCACTAATAAAATTGTAATTTTCATGAAACGATCCACATTGAACGGTTGCATTACGCATAATTAGCCATATTGAACAGGAATTAAAGGGACGCCTATTTTGACAGTTAATTAATTGCGCTGGGGAGCTCTGATACGGCGTGGATTAATGCGCTCGTTGGTCAGCGAATTTTGTAAAACTAGTCTTCATTAATTGGATCAATAGGAATTAGAGGATTTCTGAAGATATACAGAGTGAGCCGTAATTCGTGTTACTAGTGCGACAAGGAAGAGCCATTCCATGGTTCCAAAATAAAACGAAACGATAAAGTATTTTTTATATCGAAAAAATTAATTATTCAAAAAATATATACCAAATTATAAAAATCAATCAAGTATCTACACTTTTAATTCGTACTTCGCATAATAACTTTTACCGTTATTAACTTTTATCGTTATTCTCATAGATAAGACAATCCACGTAGGTACTTCAGTTCTTTTAGATATACTAGATTAATAAAAAGAAACTTAATTAATAAAAGACTAAGATAATAAAAAAGCAATAAAATCTTTTTATTATTTTAGTAAATACATAAATTTTAAAAGAATTTTAATTTATTACTAGAAAAATATATACATGTTTTTAATTGTACTTCTTATTTAATTTTATTAATAAATTTGAAAAAAATACATGTTACAATCCATAAATAATGAAAATATGTATTATATTATATTATATACATATTATAAAGAGTATTCTTACCAAACCTATTTATTAATGATTAATAATAATAAATATTATTGTTTATTAATATTTTTGAAGAAAATTCTAGATACTTCTCACTAAAGGAATAATAAGAAATTTAATAAGCTGTTTAATGAGTTAGAAACAATTTTTAAATTATTTCTTGATTTTCATTTTTTACATGTACACAAGAAAAAAATATTTCATTTTCTTAATATTTCAGTCTACTTGCAAAAAATGTTTGTATAGATTACTTAATTTTTGCGTAAATTTTCTTCATTAAGATATTAGAAAATGTAATGTATTATCATCCAATAAATGGTGCACAAATTCAAAATATTTATCAATCACTTTGACGAATTTAAGACTGTAATTCTGTAATGTATTATAAAATATTTCTAACCACGAAATTGCAGACTCATGCATTCCTAAAAAAAACTGCTTTCATATTGGAATTTATGTTGTTCTCATCTATTACTTATTTATATTTTTTTATGTAATGGCGTCTTAGTACAAGCGTTAAGCGTACAGCTAAAAGCATTTGATTAATCCAAAAAGATTGCACGTTGTAATCAGATTTGTACTTCAACTCTATATATATAATGAGTGTTTACTGAGTTTAATTAGCGTATATATATGTATGTGTTTAGCGTGTGATTTATTTGTAAACATCATTAATCACTCGCACATGCACACATAATAATACATAATGAACTTCATCAATAAAAGTACTAAACATTCACACCAAATACAGAATGTTCTGTAGCGTGTGAGAAGTAGAGCAAAGGATAATCTCTCATGAAAAACTAAGTCAAAAGTGTAGAATAAAATTTTTTCATCTAAGGCATCGTATTGGAAAAACTCGAGTTTGAAAATTTAATAAGTATTAAGGCAATTTGAAATGAGATATTCAAGTCTATTCAAAGTCTATATTCTTGAAAATGAAGGTTCAAGTAACAAAATTTTATTCTACAGTATTGACCTATTTTTGTACGTAGAATGATTTCCTCGTCCAAATTCAAGTATATCAATAAATTTTCAAACTAAATTTTCTCGGAAACGAAGCCTTGAATAAAAAATTTTTATTCTATATTTTTGATTTATATTTTCATGAGGAATCATCCTCTGCTCTACTTTTTACAGAACATCCTATATATTAAAACCTACTAAATACTCATACACATATTAAATATTCATACAAAAATATACATTAAGCACGTACGCTTGAGATACAAATCCGATACAATATAACTTCGAGTATTCGAATGCGAAAGAAACTTTTCATTTAAAAGAACGCTGGAAGAGTTGCAGATAAATTTTTACATCATCCGAAAGAAAAGACTTCCTTTATAAGATCATGTCGCTTTTTAAACTTTTTAAACTTCGTATAGTCGTTTTAATTTGTAAAATTTCAAAAGAAAAGAAGCAACTTCAATTTCTCACTTTGTTTTACAAAAAGGGAAGTTTGAAAAAAATAAGTTCAGGTATAAAGATAGAGGCTTCACGCTTTGAAACGATCCTGGAGAGAATGTTATACGAAATTACGATAGTTCAAAGGTTACCACTTGTTCAGTTACAATTTAATTTCTCTTTAATTCCTTGGAGTAGCGTATATTGTATGAAAAGTAGATAAAAAATAACGTCTTTCTTTTTAAATTGTCAAGAAAGGAATAATATTATTTTTACAGTGTCATTTTTCACAGGTTTGTTAATAAATTCTAAAAAATTAACAATATCTTCTCCAATAATATTTTTATTAGAAGAGAACGTTATTTATCAAACCACAATGATAAAATAAAAATTTCCTCATTATAATCACTAATGTAAATATAAAGTTTAAAAAGAGATTCAACAAGCTATAATGATTAAAATCTGAAATCGTCCAGATATTCTCTATATTCTCAAAGTTCTAACTGACTAAATTTCTAATTGACCAACTGTTCCTGACTGTTCGAGATATTCCAACATAGTTCGAGATATTCAATATTCTGAGTATTAACTGTAATTGATTTCACCCACGAAATCTTTCTTCCAAATTATTTTGAAGAATTATATATTTTTAGTGAAATACAGCATAATCTAATCACATAACCGATCAATTTTTTAATATTCTCAAGGAAAATACTTATATTTAAATTCAATGTCATATAACAGATCCATTATCCTTGAAACAGTATACAGATATTCATATTTTTTATGAATTTATAATGATGTTGATAGCAAACAAGAATTCGCGTAATTAAAAAATTGAAATACTTTTATATATATATAAGACTAACTAAAAGTTTTATTTTATTTTATTTTATATTTTATATATATATATA
>CAJDYZ010011356.1:0-10491 GCA_903986555.1 Heterotrigona itama
TATATATATATATATAAAACTTCCGCGATACCTAAATATTGCAAATTTTTGATCCAGTACAGAACTACTGATGATGACAAAATATTTACGAGAAATAAATCGAAATGTTTCATAAAGACACAGTAAGACGAAAATTCAAAGAAATTAAATTCACTACGGATAGTAGGAAGGAAAAATTTGCGTACTCCGTTTTAAACGGGCAATTATAGTGAAACGTAAGGTGTAAAGAACAATTTTGTTCCAAGATGAATTCACTTCAACAATATATGAAATAGGGAATATTTATAAAGATAGAAAAAGAGATATAATACATATAAAATTTGAAAAACTGAATTTACGCACATTGGGAAGGAAACGTTTTATATTTTCTTATATCATGTGTCGTGAACTAGAAGGAATACATAGGTCTGAATATCATATTAATATTCTTGGGCATGTATTATGTCGAATGTTATTAGACACGCAATGTCTCGAAGATAGAAAAACAAAAATGTAAATACTGCCTCGAGACAGACAGAACAAGTTCGAATATCTATGTTCCTTAGTCGTACGAAAGTTGTCGAAAGCGTAACATTCTCGTGACATACAGTCGGTTAACTGCGCATTAACGTAGCAAATTTGTAAAAATGGATCGTGGAAAGGAGTGAGATCCAGCTGAAATACACGATACGATATTCAAATTAAACGGAGAAGATTATTCTGTGACAAAAATAACCAAAACAAAGTTAACAGAAGTCGTAAAATAATAGTGAATAATACTGTAAAACATCCCGATGATTATGGAGAAAGAAAAAGTTGTGAACGATCGCAATGTCTAACAGGAACGTATTGTAATTTGTGTAGTGTTTCAAAACAAATTGAAGAAAACATTTACGACAAATGCTAGTGTTACAACTTTCTTTAAAAAAAAAAATTGTAATCATCCGAAACGACGAAAATTGCAACAGAAATTTTGGTTGGAGCAAGAACATAAGCTGTGTTTCTTTGCCATTTGCAAAGAAACGTATTTACATGAATAAGAAATGGCGAAGAGTTGTATTACCAGTCAAAAGAGATTTAACTTGATGGCCTTCACTACTATCATTGTGATTTACGAAAGGAACAACTTCTGAATCGTCGACCCATGGGAGGAAGCGGTATAATGATTAATAAGGTAAGCTGGAAATAAAATTTATTGCAGGAAATTAAATAGTGAAACGATCGACGAACAAATTATAATATAACAATAACATTTTTCAACATGATAATGCGTCTACACTGCGAAAATTTTGCGTTTTAAAAAAGCTAGCCAGGTCTCCGGACTTAAATATTGTAGAAAATTGTTGGGGGAATTTGTCGAGGGCCGTATACCAGAATGAAAGACAATTAAATATTAAGGAATTTAAAAAAATGTATTGTGGAATTGCTAAGCCAAAAAATCATTAAAAATTATACAAATCTTTGCTTCAAAGAATGGCTGCCGTTATTAAGTGCAAAGCAGGTCATACTAAGTGCCAAACAATTATCAAACTCGTTTATTTTGTTTTTCACGAAATGTGCGTGAAAATTATTTCGACCCGCTAAATATTGCTATATTTTGTCTTTTCAATCACGTGTGTCAATAATACAAAATGCATTGCAAAAAGTTTTACTTACACATGTTCATAAATTCATGTTACTTATACATGTTCATAACGATCTTTTATCGTCTAAAAGAGAAACTACAGTGAAGCACGAGATGTGAGACACAACTTTGTTTCAAGAATAAGTTCTCTGAACGCACTGTTACACGTGTGTCAAACTTCTTAATTGACAGATAAATAAATTCGGCGAGAACCATTCGTGGCAATCGATTAAACAAATTTCGTATGTCAGTACCAGGAGTAGTTTGCATTTCTAATTGTAGTTTCTATAGTTGTACGGAGGATACAGACAGTGTCTAGTAGATCGAATCTTGTTCCTCCTTGCGAATTTGTAGCTGGACACTAGTTCACATTGTACGTGAGAGAGAATGGTTCGTGGTTTACGGACACATCGAACTAACTAATGTCAACATGTCGACGGACGTACATCGCTTTATATTTGAATAATCAACACGTCGTGTCACCAAAGTTCCGAGTATCTACAGTGAAAGTATTCGAACATTTACCGGTAGAAGAACTTGTAGAGTAGATACATTGTGTGTGTTGTGTCAAACATTTTGAAATTTCATTAATACAACGAGAGTCGATTGTATTGGTAAAATTTAGGACCAATTTGAAAGTGTATGCAAAGTGTATGTTACAACACATTTATTGAAAACATATGTTCAATAGAAAGAATAGTTATCTAATGATAGTGATTGTGGTGACTGAGCTTTGCTGAAATATATATATTTTACATCTATGAAATAATTGAAATATTGGTGAACTATTTAAATATTTTATATAACACACGAACAATCGTAAGTGCGATTTCCTATTGCAATGTATAATTGCATAGTACCTTTCCTTGTAGCAAATAAGAGAATATATCACTCAGAAATACTTTCTTTGGATTCGTTCGAGACTTCAGAGAAAATGTTATCTACAGATACGTACTTACGGGAAAATATTAAATATCAGACACCTTTCAATATCATCTGATAATAATAATAGCTTTACAAAGCTAAATTTTAGTTTCTCTCTAATTTATTATCATTTCTTTAAATTCATTATCACTTGTTGTAAAATTTAAATTATTAAATGAACATTTATGCCTTCGTAAAAGAATACTCGCGGAAACATAAATGTAGACGCTTAAGCCCGAATAAAATATCACAGGACCCAAGCAGCATCGAGTCACAATAGGCTCAGTTTCCTCAGAAGTCTCTGAGAAGCCTACTTTAATCCGCGGAGACTTTACGGAGGATTGTTCGAGAACGAGGGTTCCCGATTCGTTGTTCGAAGCAATCCGAACTTCCGAATTTATAATCTAAAGTATTTCGGCCGAGCAATCACAGTAATTGATCGTTCTTTCGAGTTTCCGTTTCTACGCTCGAACGGAATACGGTTTCTGCAAATGCAATTAACATGTACCCACCCCCTCGTTCCTCATCGCCCCTCCCCCCGCCCCACCGGTGTTTACTCCTCTTCCTCTTTGTCTGAGTCCTCCTTTCGTTGTTATCGAGAGCGACGGTGCTTCCCGCTTGGGCTCCGATTGGCCAGAAAACGTCGTAAATTCGCGGACTAACCAGGCGAGTTCATAATAATCCGCTTGCGCGGAATTTGGCGCAACTTTCGCTGAATGGGGAAAGCGGCGAGCTCTTGCTCCTTAACGCTAGAATTACCGACAGCTAAATTGAAAGAAAAGAATCGTGGCAAAGAAAATTCAGGTGCAAGGAACACGAAAACATTTACAATATATAAAAAGCACAAGTTTCTATTCATATATTCGTAGTAAGGATCATTCGAACATCTGAAAATACACTGTTACGAATATATATATGGATTGCTCGTTTTGGTCATTTTGATAATCCTAGTGTTAAACGGTCGGTGGTTTTCTATCTCCCAACTGCGCCGACGGGATTTAAAATTCTCCCAGGGACCAGTGGTACATAGATGAAGTTCCCGATTATACAACTGGAAAAGTCGCCGATTTAGTTGAGGTTCACGATAAGTGTGAATATAAGCACGTTATATACGTGATTCAAGTTTCACAGTTGGATTTTATTATTACACGATTGTTTTTCCGCGCGTTGCATTTCGATGTACGATGGTGCTTAATCATTCTATCGATTTATGAAGTAATTCTCGCGATGCGTACTGATGTTTTCCTTTTTTTATATTCAGGATGAAATTGATCATGAATCTATTGATCTGTTTGCACGTATAGTTAACACTTTTATTTCACACCTGTCACACGATTGACACTTTTTTTTTTAAAGAACATGTTTTTGGTTTGTATAATATTTTATAGTATATTATTTTATACAATAATTTATGTTGAATAAAAATTTTTTATTGCATAAATATAATCAATCACTTAATATTACGAGAAAATTAATATATCGGTATATAAAAAAATTAACTATACTTTCGTAATAAAAATGTTGAACAGATTTTATATATTTGTATCTATTTTTATTCCTGCCCATCTACACTCAATTTAAACTGTATTCTTTTAATTTGTTTTGTTTTATATAGAATACTTTTAAATACATATTTTATATACTAACTTATATGCAAATTTAAATATTAGATTAGAGTACCATAGTACCATATAGTACGTTATAAGAAACAGATACATCAATTTATTTTATCAATTTACTCTGTATTAAGAGAATTGTGACTCTGTCTGACTCATCGTGTACTTGTACTACTTGCACAATCTAAAACAGGTCTCTCTGCATTCATCGATATTTCTATAATATTTCTATCTTGATTAATAATATCAAATAAAATCTGTTGACAACAATTGATTACAAAAAGTAGTTAAATGTTATTAAGGGAATTGTTCGTAACAATTTTCTAATTATTTTTCACTTTATCTTTCAATTCAGTTTAGTTGAAAGTATTTCCCGAATAAATTTTCGTTCTTGTAAATTTGAAAGGTACAATTGCCTGGTTTGTTTTTTTATTTTATTAGAGGGCAATTTATTTAATGAATGTCGTACAATAACGCAAACTGTTAATGGAAAATTTGTTTGAAAAGAAATGTAGCGTGCGCGAATTCTTGACGTTTAATCGGTTTAATGTCGCGAATTCGTTCAATCGAGCTCATTGCAACATATCACTAAAGACGTGTAAATATTTTACGATGGATTTAGCGAACAATAAATTGGACGGGGCATAAATATAATGTAATTTAAGTACCCTCGTTCGAATTTCAACATCGATATTCATTTCAAGATATATCATTTCGAATTATCGTGCATTTTATGAAATATCAACGATTCGTCAATCAATATTATACCAAATATTTGGAGTTGTAAAATTGTTCCGTGAAACGAATAATATTTGTGTTGTATATATTTTTTGCTTAAAGTACACGGTATCGATAGCATAATAAAATATGTCGATACGAATCACTATATATAATTATTGCAATACAATTATTGAATTTATACGATTTATAACAGCAAGTTCTTTTTGGTACTAAAAGAATTTGCAAAAAAACTTGTCTTCACAGTTGTCTTCTCTTTTGAGCACAACGCTGGAAGTTTCTTTTGACGGTTAAAAAAATTTCTAAAGACTTTTCAATGTTCTTATCTATATGAAAGGAAAGTTTCGATGTTTCTTTTGCTATCAGAAAAATTTGCAAAGACAATGAAAGTTCAAATTTTAATGAATTTTTGATACTTAAAAATCTGTAACAGACATAAAATTTACTGTTGATAAAAAGAAGTTGTACGATAGATAATTTATTTTATCTTACGTATATACACACATAATACAATTCTTAATTAATATTATATATATTTACATAGATCAAGTTCTCTATTAATTGAAATCAATATAATATGAAACCTCCAAAAAATAATAAAAATAATAAAATAGAAACTCCTGTGTTACATACATTTACTTTAATTATGTCATTTCGTAATTTAAATAGCTTTTAACTATATTATAATACATATAAATACATATAAATGTTATGAACATTTCAAAATTTTTCAAAATTACATCGTAAGCTTGATCTTGCATTGCGTTCAAAATTTAAAACCTCCAAGTGCTTTTCCGTAAAAATCAACAATCCTCACCTCATAAAATCAACAACTCTTTCTCTCTCTCTCTCCGCCTCTCTCTCCTTCTCTAAAACTGGATAATTTGAATCTCCGAGAAAGGAAAGTTTTCCACCGAATAAAAGCGTACGATCGATCGCATGGCATTCGAAGCCGTGAGTAACAGAATGTGTTGCACAATGAAGATCAAGCACGGACGAATATATAAGTAAGAAGCATCGGATCGATCGTTTCGCTCGCGATCTCGATGGCCACTCTTTCGAGCGGGCTGAGGACGACGAAGCGAGCAGTCTGCCGACACGTTTCGTCGAGCCAGCACTCCTGCCAGCGCGTAATAATAATTTATTAGGAAAGTTGGTGCTCGTCGTCGTCGTCGGCCATCCAGAGCTCGGCTAACTTTTCTTAATGCACCGGCTGCTTAGCGGCAACTTGGCAGCTGGTCGGCCAAATTAACACTAATGCCGGCCCGCCTCGTTTTCTAATTAAGTATGTTAATTCGTACGCGGTCGCTACTTTTCTTTCGAATGTTTCCTCTTTCCTCTCCGCCCTTCCCGCCCCGACGACAAAAATTACGGGAAGATTAAGCCGGCTGCTTTGAATTCGTCCGCGGACCGCTACGTGCCACCGCGCCCGACAACGTGTCTCCGTTCGAATTAACGGCGCAAACGGTGTACACGTTATTTCGTGTAAAAAGATGAACTAAAAGCTGAACTGTTAATGCGTTGAGGTGGTACGAACATTTACACATCGTGCTTAAATATGTTTGGATACTTGCAGGCGATTTTTGCGAATACGTCGGAAAAAGTATGCGTTTATTTCTGCGTGTGCGAATGAAAGGCGAATTTTTCATGGAATTTCGTTAGACAATATACGTACTCTCTATTTTATGTACCTTCTCGTCAAAGAAAGAAAGAAAAAAAAAAAACAGTTCTAAGAACGATTTGATATCGTCATCGTCAAGTAAAATTAATTCTGACCTCGCATAGCTAAAAGGTTTCTTCACCATAGGTAATTTTTTATGAGCTACTCTTTCATTCATAAATCACAGATGACCAATTTTCAATTCTATTTGATAAGATCTAATCCAAGAATAGAAAATTGATTCTTACAATTTCATTCGTGTTCCTATTTAAGGTTTTACATTACCATAGCTTAGGTTTCATACTTTTACAGAAGAAGATACATATCGGAAACTTATATTCTTCCAAGGACAACGACTGTTTAAAGAACTTCTTCGTGTTTCATTCAAATTCATTTTGCGATAGAATTTATATAGGACACCGTATCCAATGAAAACGTGGCCAAGAGACAGATTCACCCGATCGCTGAACTTTGAAGATTTTCTTCAAATTTCACACGGAACGACGATGCTCGTGCGCGATCGGATTTGATCGGTTTCTTGTCTCCGGTCGGATCTAAGAACGCGGAAAAAAGGATCGAGATGTTATCCGCGCTTAAACGCGAAATACAAAGAATCTTCGGAGAGATGGTGCTGCAGCTTTTGAAGAAACGGTATACTCGAAAACTTTGGCCCGAGTTGCGTGCTCGTATAACCTTTAGGAATTGATCCGACGGCGGAATAAAGGAAACCCTTAAAAAAGCCGTTCGACCGTTCTCAATGGCGAGACTTTCGTTGCCGAAGAAAAAGAACGAGCGATTAAACTCGTGGAGAGGTTACGCGATAAGTTTGGCAATTGAAAGTTATGAGCAGGCTGCCGATATTTATGCATTTGTACGAAATTTCGACATTACAGAAGGGTGTCCCGTAACTAGTGATTTTATGTTAGAAAACGGATGAGAAAGAAAAAGAGCCAAATCGAGTTTGAAAATTTATCTTTAAGTATCCTCGAATGTGATGCTAATTTTAGACGTAAGTAATTAACAAGAGATTATTAATTAACATACGGAAATAAGTGAAAAGTAAATGGAATGAAATTTTTCTTTGCGAGATGCTTCGTTGCCGAATAAATCGAGTTTGAAAATTTTTGCAAATGCACGTGTGCAATTTTCAACGAAACGCATTCAAAGCCCGTGTTTCCTCAAAGCGACTTTTTCTTAAACGAAAAATTTTATCCCTACAGCTTTTATTTAAAATATCTTCGTGTCGATTATTCGTGCCTGTTCAATGCGGAGTTAACTAAATTCAAGTGCATCTAATTTTGAATCTATTTAACTTAAGTTTAGCCTGATTAACTAAATTTTAACATATCATAATACACAAATTTTCAATCTCGATTTTCTCGAAAACAAAGGCTTTGATGAAAGAATTTTATTCCATTTATTATTTCTACGTAAAATATTCAAAATCGGCATCTGAGAACGAAATATCTCGCCGCGCGATATTGTTCCCGATATATTTGGACGAGACGTTTTATTTCCTAAAAAAGTATGTTTTCACTGTGATTTTTCATAATGGCCTGCAGTCTGAATTAAATTAGATTAATCAATACTGTAGGAGTTGAGATTAATATTAATTAATATTGTAATTAAGATTAATACTGCAGATGTTACATTTACATAGTAACACAATAAATATTCATTCACCCACGGCATTCGCCTAGACAAATTAGCGAACAGAGAATTATGCATTATGCATAATTACATAAAATTGGAATCACAATCACAGAGATCATTTACAAACTTATAGAAATAGATGTTACAATGTGGAAACTGAAAGATCAACGCCTACTTAGAAATAAAAAGTCCACGTAACTCTGACGAAAAGTTATTTTCATTAAAAACACGCGGGGAGGAAAAAATCCATCTCGATTCTGAACTATCGATCTATCTATCCAATCAAGAGAGAAATCAAGCAGTGAAAGACCTCGCGCTGTCTAACGAAGAAATGTCTCGGTTAAAAATAAAGGGAACAGAGAAAATCTACGTTAGCGAAACACTGAAAGGTCAGAAACGTATCGAGAAAGTACACGCGCGTAGCTTCGACGTGAAAGATTGGCCGTTCGAAACAAGCGACGAGAAAGAGAGAGAAAAGATCTAACTACGATTTATAGCGAAAGTTGGAGGACTCCTCTTCCGTCTTTCTTTCCCATCAACGGGCAATCCACTTTTCCTAGCCAAGTCGGCCTCGAACGAGGCGGCTACTTGGAAGGGAACACGGTAGTCAGCTTAACGCGAAAGTTGGCGGCGGATGTCAACGGCATACGAAATGGCGTAGGTCGCGCGAGCCATCACAGTCTCGTTTCCGGTCTCGCAATAGAGACCGGCCGCGGGTCAACCTCTTGTTTCGTTGCCTCGCTTCAGTTTCGCATTAAAGTGTCCTCGTGGATGCGCAATATGCCGAATATCTCTGTGGGAAAAAGCCAGTGTCTGCCGCGGTTCATTCCCTAGGAATAGAGATCTTCGTCGAGGAAATTTGGACAGGCGAACTATGCGTATTGGACTATCTCCGCCAAAGAACCACGCCTTAGAAAATTCTAGCTGGAATTGAGCAATCTGCTGAATTTCCGTGCATTGGCGAGAAATCTCAAGACACGTAACGTTTAAACATCTGTGAAATTGTGTCGGAGTGCCAAGTTGATCTTTTCGTAACTTTGCAACTGGTAAAACCGGACTTCTGCCGAGATACTTGCTGTTGCAATCGAATCCATGAAAAATGCGAATTTGTGTAAAATTCCTTGGGCTAGTAACGTGTTTAGATGTTATCGAATGGAACGTATATCAATGCTTAACAATCATAGGCTATAGTACTCACTATATTTGTAAATTAAAAAAAATTAAGTAATGCTAGAAAAAAAAATAAATTTTGTATAATGAAAATATTACAGTTAAATTTTTTATTAGCCAGTTTAGTTAGAATTTTTGTACGGGTAAAAATAAATTGTTAAAATATCACCGATTTTACTACTAATTTATTGAAAACTTTATTATCCATGATTATGTTAAAAATAAAAAGTGTCCCAATACTGTTGAATAGTAATATAATTTCACGTGATAAAGTTTCAGTGGTTTTTGCTCCACTTGAGAGATATTTCCTTTGTTTAATATATACACGAATATTATATTTTCTAAAGACGTTCTTTACTTCTGAAAATATCAGTTTCTCTGACACTGTAAAGGATAACTATATTTATCGCGATAAATACACTTATCAATACGGAAAATAATTAAATTTGTTCATCTTTGATGTTGTCTGGCGAGCTTTTCACGGTAAATTGGTTAATTAGCCCGCTGATATTATGCCTCCCAGAAAGAATAACACAGACGAATTCTCCTTATACTAGAAACACGGTAAATTTCACTTCATAAAACAAATAATCGATAACTGATAGCAGCCATAAATTGAAATATTATTAAAAATGTGTTACGGAAAGAAAAAAATGGCTACGTAGCCGTATGTTGTAACTTTAATAAGGCTGCTTTGAGAAACGGGGAAGCATAATTACGGGTCATGCGCTTTCCAGATTAAACATTAAATCCTCATATTACTGTTTGTTGAATCGTTGAAAAAAACGATACGTGAAATATGTAAAATGATATTTACGTATAAGAAACGTACGCGTACTTATCGCGAGATTAAAGTATAATTTTAATGAATTTCGCATGCGAAATATCGCTGCGTTTAGCATACGTTGGAGCATACGTTACAGCATAACTTTTTCAACGTACGAGACAAAAAAAAAAAAAAAGAAGCAAGTGGTGACTACGGTTACGTTTGTTTTTGTGGACACTGTACGAAATTCAGTAAAACCTGGAAGCGTAACAACGGCAAATAAAAATTTGTAACAATCTGGGCAAACATAATTACTCTAACGAACGAATTTATGTCGCGATGGTCGCAATTTTTTTTTTTT
>CAJDYZ010011356.1:84617-96615 GCA_903986555.1 Heterotrigona itama
GCGCGTGTACCAGCATTTTTACGATTATGCTTATGACGTGTGAAACGTAACCGGCCGCGTCGAGCGCGCGTCAGTCGCTTTTTTATATTTTGTTACGAATTTTTAGAACCGTGAAGTTAGAGTTGCTTCGCTAATTCTGCCGAGAATTTTTATGACCGAGAAAGTTTGTAATGTTGAAACGGCGATTAATCATTTATAAATAAAATACAATATATACGAAAGACAAAATGTTGAATTTTTCTTTTTTTCTACTGGAATAAATCGCCATGTAAATTTTTAATTAAAATAGTTTTTTATTTTAAAAAATTGCTATTCAAGAATTTGTATTTAACGTGATACGTGCGGTAATAAATAGAATATGAGGTAAACGGCTGTAACGAACGCGTGGAACGAGAAACAGTGGCGCAAGTAGAAGTGGAACGTATACGGTCAGACACGCTACGTGCCAATATACGGGAACTTGTGTCAGTTTTTTAAATGCATGACACATTTTGCGTTTTAAGTTGAGGTTGCTCGAGTTACACTGAAACTACGTACAAATGTCCAAAAGTTTTTAAATTACGCTTTTTAAATGAAGTTCTTCGATTTTCGTTGAACGTGAACATTTTGCGAAATTTTCATTTCAATTGACGTCACGTCAAACTGAACTATACATCATGGAACACTGAATTTTGAACGATGTCTGAATTCATTTATTTCGCGAGTTTTATTTATTTAAAAGAAGGTGTAGGTACGCGTTCGAAGTGTTCAAGTAGTCTGACGTAATTTCCAAAAACTTCCCCCCATTTAATGAAACCTCATCATATCAACGAGTGTTATTCACTCATATTTAAAATGCCTCTCTGCGTAAAGTAAAAAAATATTTCTTCGTTTTCTTTTTTTTTTTTTTTTTTTGATAATTAAATTTAGAAGTTGAAGTTATATTTCTTGCCCCTGATAATTACATTTAGAAGTTTCGTTGAATTTCTTACCCCTTAACCGCAGACAACGAGCGTTTCCATTCGTTTTCACGGGGCTGTGTTTAAACTGTCTCGGTTAATAAGCCTTGAACAAGCGTGATTCCTTAACTTTTTATATTTCAGGAAGAAAACGTTTCGCGTGATGTAGCACATTAGCTGTGGCACTGACGTTGACACCAAGGTTAAATTGCCAGCAGACACTCTACCGGCTCTCATATATATTTAACCTCCCCTGTCTGTCTTTTCCTTTCTCTGCCACTCGGTTCTTTCCTATCTACCCTTCAAACTTACTCGCAAAATACACACGGACGTAAAACTGGGAATCGGTTGAAGTTTCTTTCGAATCTGTTACATTACCTTTGAAATAAACGCTTTACACTCATTATACTTTCGTTATTTCTTTCTCACAGTTAACAGCGGTATTTTTTCAATTAATTATAGTTAGTGTAATTAAAACAGTTATTTTCTTTAATTAATTACATCATAAAATTTAATAAACATACAACGTAAAACAACTTTTTCCGAGAAGTTATGACGACCCTGACAGCATTTATTTTGCATAAAATTTGGAGAATTTCAATTTAACTGTAATTTAAAATCTTGCAACTTGAATAATTTAATTTAATTTTACTTTGATTATTTTTTATTCTGTTGCATTTATTGTGTGTATTGCGTGTGCTAAAGATTGTACTTTAAGTATCACACCGTGAAAAGGTGTAATGATTATTAATTAATTTGATAATAACAATTATTCGATATTTCCAGTGTATGTTTATATAAATTCGTATTTCTTTTCATAAACTTCTGATCATCATTGGTACGAGTTATATATAATTTGAATTTCACAATGTACGAGTCATGTTTCACAATTCGCCCCTTCCGACCATACATTTAAGTGAAAGAAGGATTTATGCTACCACAGCAGAGATTGCGTCAGACAAGTTTTACGGCTGTGCTACTTTAATTCGTCGAAATTTTCACTCCCTTTTAATAGAAATAAAGCGCACACTCTTGAAATGAATTCCAATTAGAAATGGTTACCATTAAGAATTTATCGTTTTATATCACGAAGATCAGCTTGACACGACACGTCAATAGAAACAAAGAGAAGAAAATTACGAGTCTTCCAGAAGTACAAATAATTATCGACATATTGACAGGCAGTTATTATTCTCCTGTTGTAAAAACAGAATCGAATTGATGAAATTTCAGCTGGTCGCAACGAGCGACGACAGTTTAATTGATTCTATTGATTAAAAGAAATAAACGTCGCCTGGAAAGATTTAATTAAATCACACTCGTATCGGTTTTATTATTTTTCCTCAGTGGGATCAGACCGGTTTCGTCGTCGAACGTGAGTATGAACGTCCAAGGAGAAATAATTATATTTAAATCGTCGCGAGCTAATTCAGCGTCTCTGATTTCCTCTTTCGGCTCACATTGCCCTCGGTGGAGAAAAAAAAGTCGCGAACTCGCGAGCAACTCTTTAATTTTCAAATTAAAACAGCAAATTACGGGTTATTTAGAAAGTTTAACATTGGCAGGATTTTTCCGTGCTTTCACGGTTCTCTTTCAATTCATCGTTGACCACCACACTTCAATCTCGAAGATAATTACTCGTTAATTGTAGTTGACGAAATTTTTAATACGGATCAGATCAATCGATTTAATAAGTAAGTGACGATATTTGAACTGTGAATTCTAAAATTTAAGCTGATCGTAGGCGTAGCATCAAATTTGCTCTCGGCAAATTTTTTTTTTTTCGTATCATCTATCAGCAATTTATTTACAAAGCATCGTTACTTCAAATAAAATGACATAACGTTGGAAATCATTATTCAAATGGAATTTAATGATATCGTTTAAATTTAAAGCAATCATCAACGTGCATTACGGATTTGCTAGAACAAGTATAATATATAAGAGTGATAATGACACACGGTTTCAATTTCTGGAAAAATAATATCATCCACCGTTTGTTAAAATTTCGTAAGAAGCAATAAGAAGTTCCTAGTTTATGTGAATTACTCCGAATTGTGTGAATTATCGTATGTCAATTGACTCATTTAGGATTGTCTTCAGAAATCTTTTGTTCGTTTTACGTCGCTATTATAGCTTTAGATGTCTGTTCAGATGTTACACGTCGCATCATACAACACCAAGTGTATACGTTCGTTATAATTATCAGCAAATTATGAAAAAGAGGAAATCTTATTAACTAGCTTCAAGTACGATGTCCCTTTGGGAGGTACAGTCGAGTGCAAAGGTTTAATGAAACTTGATCCTAATTAAACCGGCTGTTAATAAACGTCAACTGTAAAGTTTTGCGCATTTGTGCATGCAACAAATGATAAAATTTAAAATATCCAAAATACTCTTTATAATTCTTAATTACAAGTATCAATCGATTTACCATGAAAATATCAACCTGCACAGAAAACAGCTGTAATAGATACACAAATGTTTCTTATCAACGCGATGCACTCATAGACCTTCTGTCGCGACATTGCTATCTCATTGGTAAAAGTTGCGTAGGTTCACTACACGACAAAATCAATTTGCACGAAAACGAGAGAAAAGTTCATCAAACGATAATTCGTCGTCAAAGTCAGGACATCTCATAGCGGGATTCATGGTTAAAACGAGGGAGACGGAAGTATCGTGCTGAGCGTGACCCTCATTCCAGCATGTGCTAACGAAATTACCGTCGCTGTCATTCCGCCGATCGCGGGGTTTAACGCGAGAATTAATTGTTAATCGCGCCGTTAATTCTCCAAGTTTCGCTATTGGGGGAGGGGGGGGGGAGGATATAGTGTGCCTATTGATTTTCCTTGGATCGAACAGCGGACGCCGTTATGCGTACAGTTTCACTTCAGGTTCGTCTCTTGGCACGATGACCGGCGACAGAAACGACGAATAATCTGCCGGACGTGGCTACGAAAGCAGAAAATTGGCCCGATTGAAATCTATCCTAGCGTCTTATCGACTGCCACGATTGAATTAACCGTTCAATTATCGAGACGATCTCGGCCAGCAACCAACGATCTGTCACTTGGATTAAGCTACGTGTCACTGATAACTACAAAATAATTTACTCGCTGATATGTCTCTGAGGCTGATCTGGAAATATCTGTATATCGAGAGAAATAAAATATACATATCGAGGAAAAAGTAAAATGACATGTCTTGGCTCAGGAACCTCGTTCTGGTTTCTTTTTTGGTTAATTCCAGTCACCCTCTGTCATTTTTATTCCAGTTTTCGCGAAATTTTTATTGACTTGGGGACACGATTTTTCCTTCGGCTAATTTAATAAAAGTTGCTTGTCTTGTATTTGCGATTTAAAATTTTGAGGCGTCAAAATGTACAGCGGCGCAAGTTCTTTTTTTGTTGGATTGTGATATTTTCCGTGATGCATTGAAACGTACAGGATACGCGAAATAAATTAAAAGAAAATATTTACGATCGAAAGACAAACTCCTTTTTAGTTTAGTGGAATTTAATAGTTCTTTCTCTTTATTACAGTGCAAATTTTGTGTCTTGAATGTACTTGTACGATGTCGAACACGTGCAAAACACGCGCAACAATTAATTTAAAGGTATTTTCCCGAGGGTCAGTGGTTTCGTTGCTTGACACTTTTGCTGGAAATAAGTATGCAAGGGGAATAAGTCAGAATTTTCTTTGTTAAGACGCAGACCATTATACGGACGTATTTATAATTTATAACTCTCGAGTGTCGACTTAACTTTCCTTAGCTAGCTAAAACTTTCATCCCCTGTCGCTCCTACAAACGATGTTCATTTTCACCACTTCTTGCTACTACTTCTATCTCAAATAAGAAGTGGTATTTCGTCGGGACTGTATGAATGTTATCGTATTACCATAGTGGTCGTAACATCTCTCTCTTACGTAAATATTTCACGTAATTTCGCGAGGATTGCCATTTCGAGAGAAATGCTTTGAAACTTTCGCGGAGAAAAATCTTGCAAGCTGAAACGGAGCGATCGAAGGAACAGTGTTCGATATTCTATCCCTAAATTTTACTCTTAATCGAGTTCGAAAGATTGCGCACTACGTACGTAACACGCAATATTCTCTCTCTCCTTTTTTCCAACAGAGAAGGAGGACCGAGCCGCGATTGCTTGTTGAACGCAGTTATCGTTTTCCATTTAGAGAATTTGTAGAATTGCTCTGTTGGGAAAGAAAAGCGACGTACTACACGTAAGTTTTCGCAATTCGTACTGACAGTTGTCGATTTTCCAATTTCGGGGGACACGCGTTAATATTCCATTGAATATCCACCGTAAAGCGATGTTTCCCTGTGACACGGAATATGTGAATTGAACTTTGACATTTCCTGCAAACCTATGATAAGAACGGAGAACAAAATAAAGCTACAATTCTGAAATTCCTCTCCCTTCCGTTGTTTAACGTCTTTTGCTAGTTATTATATATATATATATTTTTTTTAGGTAAAATTACAATGCACCAATATGGCATCATTATTTTCTAACACAGGAAGGAACATTTTATTGAAGAATTCTTTTGCATCTTTAGAAGATTCCATTATTGCTATGTTATTATACATACGCGTGTACTAGTATAAATTTGAGATCGTGACTGTATTTCGACCGTCACGTAATCAAAGTTTATGACGATACCGTGTACTCTAGTTAACACATAGTATAACATACCTCAGAAAACATTTCAAACTTCAAATATTTCTTGAAATATTTTTTGTGCATATATAAAACATTTTATGTGTGTCACGTTTTGAAATTTCATTAACTCAGTTGTAATGACTGTTTCAGTCAAGTTTGAAATAAATCTAAAAATATACACAGACAAATATTTATTTTGTTGAGACGTTTAAATTATACAGTAATTATAGTTAAGATAGTTGATTGTGTTTACAACAAACTTAATGCCTTGTAATTTCTATTGTACATTTTCAGGTTTCAAACTTTACCAACCTAATCATAGTCTCATCGCAGTGTTAATGAAACCGCAAAATGAAATTTCAACACCAGAATTACCAAAGTGATCAAAATGACCGATTCATAATTTTTGTACAATACTTCGTAACGTTTATCAATTTGTCACTTTATAAATGTGAAAAAATTTATTTTTGAAGACTTAAACGATTTTCCGTAAAATATGTAAATAAAAGTTTGTGCACTCCATAGTGTTACAAAGGTTTCTTTTACTCTGTAAATATATCTGACAGAAATTTCATACTTTGGCTGGTCGGTAGTTCCAGTGTTAAATAACACACGCGATACATGAAATAAAAATTCTCCCGCAGTAAGCGTTCGAATAAAAATTTCACGTCAGCGCTGTGAAACATACATCTACTGTTTTACAGTATTTTACGTACAATCAGTTTATTACTACACGCGAATTTTTCACGAAAAAATTCTCCCTTCCACGGGTTTGCTCGAAATTCCGGCAGGTGTTGCATTAATTATTAATAGATTTCTATATGCCGACACGTCGCGAATCAACGGGTGGCACGACGCAAAACGAATAAATCAAAATAATCCGCGGGGCGACGTTACCATGAAAATCGTTCGCCTAGAAACGAATCGATCGCCGTTAAACCGCGCCAGTTAACGCTTCCACGTGAATTTTTAATGGCGCGAATAATCCACGAGGGGAGAATGGCGACGTATGATCGCGTGACGGCCCATAATCCACAACTGTGTTCCATATAAACGATTTGCTTGTGCCTCTCCCCACTCCGCCGCGTGTTCGCGAATTTTTCACCCGGACCAACGACTCGAAACACCATAAATCCAGCCTGACCGTAAAATTCGTATTGTAGCACGTTTCAGAGGCTAAACCAATACAACGACGCTACTGTTTTTTTTTCTTTTTTTTTTTTTTTTAGGTTCTTCGATCCTTCACGGAAATAAATACCAGATGATCGCTACGCTTTCATCCGCGCCGAGTGGACGAATTTGTCTCGAAAATTTGCACGAACATCGGTTTCTGTGTCTCGTCGTTACGAGAAGATAACAAGATTTATACAGGGAAGGGGGGAGATGAGATCATTTCGCGTAAATATTTTGTATGTGGACAAAAGCGTATAAAGGATGCTCTGCTTTAATATAATTTTTGACAATTTTCAGAAAAAAAGTATGTGAGCATGGCACTCTTTCATTTATTTGACCGATCGATTCTGTTTGATTAAATAATTGATTGTCGTTAATAGATTGAAAGTAGAATTAGCAATATAATAGTCACTTTACATCAGACTCTTATTGTACAAAAATTCCACCGCAAGTCACACTGAATTTAAAAGATGCTATTTTGCTAATTCTTATGTGGGAACTATAAAAATATACGTGAGATTATTTATTTTATGTAATCATAATATCCAATAAATTTTCCAAAACGATAGACCGCGGATAAAAGGACTTTGGAACTTCGTTTATAGGAATAAAATTTTATTCATTGCCCGATTAAACGAACTCCAACCCATTGAATCCACTTATCTGAATGCGAACCTCGATTATATGAGCAGGAAATCACTAGACGCGAGAAAAATTAGTCAGCTCTTGTTATATAAACTTCAGTTCTATGAGTTGTTTTCCCTACATATAAATTTAAATGAATGAAATTTCGCTGTATAAGTAATTGCTACAATAATTCAGGATTAAATTGCTCAATTTTGAAATTCTTCAACGAGGAGAATATAAAGTAAAATTAACTATTAATTCAACGTAAAATTATAGTCTTTTTAAAAATCCAACGATGCTACAATACTTGAAAATTAATTTAAATTTTTTATTTAAAATATAATTAGAAATGAAAATAGAAAGAAATCAAAGTATCTTGAATTTTAGTGATCCAACACAAATCTATAAGCTAATGAGATTACTTGAAAATTAAATATAAGGCAGTACGACAAATCTCAGGTATAACTTACGTAGGAGATATAATAACAGAGGAAAACCAATTTCCACGTAACATCTCTCTCGTCCTATCAAATATTTTTTCGAACACGTCGACCATAACAATTCCGCTAAGCAAGATTCCCAAGCAACCGGATAACTATCTCTTAATTGCTTTGTCAATTATCCGCATGTTGCACTCGTTCCTTTGATTTACTACAGGCTACAGGAACTAGTTCTTCTTCCTGGCGACGCTGCTTTCTTCGAATTTTCAAAGTTAATCGAAGTCCTCTTGAAGTTAGCTCGGGCAAGGGTCGAGAGTGGTTAAAACGAAACACGGATCTCAATGTCCTCCGCTGTGAAACGTAAAGAGGGGCTCTCCTCGGCACAAAGCGAAGACGAGAAAGCCGATCGAGTTCCGACGTTTCAAATCTTTTATCTCCTCATCCATGGGATTCTCCCTGCTACAGATTCGATAAGGCGAAGCAACGAAACGGAACGAAGTGTCAAAGCATCGAGAAATCTCGAGGCGCTGTTAATCGACAAGTTCCAAGATTCAGAATAATAGTGCGGGAAATAACAAGTAGACGAGAAGCTGTTTCTCTGGTTTCAATTAGAAAAATCAACATTCCACGTGCGAACCAATTAATTCTTCAGCGTGAAGCAATTCATTCGTTCACAGAGAATCTTCTTCGAGTTCTATCTTGTTTCTTTTATTTTATATCGTCGCTTCGTTTTACTCCTTCTACAATTAAATGACAGAAAATACCAACATGAAATTGCTTCGTCAATTTTCTTGTCACTTCCACATTAACTGAGGAATTTTTTGAATATTTTACAAATAAATGTGTATTAGAAAAATGTAGATTTCAACCTTTGGTTTTGAAAGATACTTGTATGATACCTTTATCGATATAATTTTGTTAGTAGAATCTATGAGCGAAAATAAGAGAAAAGTACAGAGAAAAGTACGATACGTTCATCTAAGTTAGTTTTGTCCATTTTTATGAATGAAAAAGCTTGACATTTATCAGAAATTGAATTTATTAAATTTCGAATTTCTATACAGTTGAGTTTCCTTCATTTCATTAAACGCATTAATAAATTCTTTGCGATGAACCTTTTGTTTTAATATTCGCCACAAGCAAAAATTTAACGATCTGGTGAGATCTGGTGATCCTTGGAGGCCTTCCTCGACCTATCCATCTATCTTTGCGAATAACGCTGATCTAGCACTTGCATAGTGTGGAGGACAACCATCTAACTGTGTCCACAGATTTCGTCGAGTGGACAATGGCGTGTCTCCTAAAATCTCTAGTTTCAATTCATTTTCCAGAAAATTCAACTACCAAGCACTACCAAGCTTGTGTAAACGAATTAGATAAATATTGCTGATCCAAGCGAAAACGTATTGTGCTATTAATTCGAATTTTCGTTATAGCTACTTGACAAAGAATTTTCTTTTATTTTCATTCGTATCAATTTACTGGCAAACGCTGGAAAAAAAGAAAAAAGTAGGGACGCCCTGTATATACGAAGAACATACGTATCATGCATCAATGTTGATAAAGTTTAGGGAATAAAGAACACGTCGAAAGTGGTAGCAGAGTAAAAATTAGAAGATATATATCTCACATTACGCGTGCAATTGAAATTCCCTATCAATATCACGAACAAACCGATAAACACATCGTTTCTCGAGCAGCTCGATGTTCGATCATCGGAATTAACATCTGACAAACAACGCGGCAGGAAAATGGCTATTTACTCGAGAAAAGAGCTGGCCTGCGTTCTCGCGGCGATTATAGAAAGTAGAGGAACAGGGAACGAGTGAGATTCTCTATGCAAAAAGAAGTGGAAAGAACTGGTCTGTGTGTCCCTTTTCGCTTAAACAAAGCGGCCGATGCGAGCGTAATTCCCTGTCCTCTGCACCGCAATTTCATTGTCCCTGCAGTGAATGCCGAATCGACGCGGCCGATACAGAGCAACAGTTTGACAAGGACAGGCATCGACCGGTGTGAAATGCACTTCGGCCCAACCCGGAAGCCTTATCGTGCTCGTTACACGGCTGTTCATGTGCGACAAACGGTTTCGTTATGGTCCGTTGCATCCTGCAGTTGGAACTTGCACGTTGTTCCTGTTTTCGCAACATTTTGTTCCATCCGATCGAAGTGCTCTCTCTCTCTCTTTCTCTCTTTCTCTCAAGTCTCATTCGTGTATATCTTGCTCGTTTCGGTTTTTCCCCTTTCTCTCTTCGTCTCTCTTCTTTCCATCCTTTCCTGTTTCTTTTTTTTTCTTTCTTTCTTTTTTTCGCGTCGAATGGAACGAGGGACTCCACTCGTATCGGTGTCACTATCACCGGGGTTATTATTTTAACCACTTTTGTTGCGTCGACTGCGATCTGCAAACTTTGGACGCCGTTATAGCGAACATCGTATCGCCAATTGGAGAAAACTAAACGCTGTGTCGATGCCATGTCCGGACAGTTCTAACGAGATTCAGGTTTGTTAGCACAAGTGCTACAGGACTATTTTCGTGTAGCATAATAAATCTTATAGAGACAAGAAAAATAGGACTATATGTGTAGGAATTTCACTTTAATTTAATATTGTAACACAAATGATATTACAAGTTAAAACACTCGCGCATAGATTAATCAAAGGCAACTGAAATAAACATTTCTTGAAATTATCGAGATTTGAATGGATTTAATGCTCATTTCTTTTAAAATAAACCCACGAGAGTCAAAATTCAGATTTATTTACAAGCATCGATAATAATCGAATGATAAAGTAATAGTAACAAAGTCATTGGAAACTTATAAATAATAAAGTTCAAGATCATGGTAAATATACTAGTTGCTTGTATGAGTTTTATTTATTAAATAATTGCGAGTAAAATTACATTTGGTCGGAAAATTTATATCGCGATTGTTAATTAGTGTGATCGTGGTCGTCTATCTCATTCTTCAAACTAGAATTTCAAATCAGACTCTCAGGGATTAAAAATATGCGAGATTAACATTAGCCGAAGATAATCCTGTTTCACGTTATATGGATATTGAATTCAATCGATTTGGCATACGCATTGCTCGAAGAGTAATAACAATTGTCCTTCTTCGCCACTAAATTGATACCACTTATCCTACATTCAATGAATTATCCGTTCCATTATGATAAATTTAATTCCCCCTTCTTGATGTTATTATTGCGTACGTATATCATTCCGCCATGGATTATCATGGCTTATGATGTTGCGAGGTGAATTTATCCACCTATCGATCGATTATTCATACAGTTTAGTTAACCACTTGTGAAAGCCCCTGCATTCATAGCTTCTCGTATTATTGTCATTTTTTTTTTTTCACAAGTGAATCGTTAGACTGTAATATTGGTCTCTATAATTGCGCTGATAAAATATAACAATTCGCGTGGGTGGAAATTTTAAACATACATGGCAAGCCAAAAATCACTTCCTACCGAAATAAATCCGTCACTTTCTTATTATATTTTTTTTCGACTTTTTTTTTCACAGATCAAGGTACACAAAAAGCCACCCCTATTACGAATGAATTTAATTTAAAATCAATGAAATAATTAGTTTTTTCTTATATTTTGATGTTTTATTAAAGTAACTTTCGACTCACTCTAGAACACGAGTTTTATGTGGAATTCTATTCTTCGAAAAGCGATTCATGAAATAGGATAAATGACAGATAAAACAAAACTTTAACCGAAAATAAATAATTCCACAGAAGTTCTTCTTCGGCAAGTATCAATTTTCTTTTCTCCTTTTTTTTCTCTTGTCATTTTACAAATGCAATTTTCGAGAGGAAACAAGATCGAATTTTGTATTTGTATCGGATGTATAGAAGTGAAAGAGACGCGTGTAAAAGAGAAGAGAGAATTGATAAAAATGGCAAAAATGTTTATATAATTCGTGTTCGCTGTATTTCAAAAACAATTTACGACACGAAATAACTCAACACCATTATACGAGCGTCAAAACCGTCAATGAAAAATTTTTAAAAAATTGTGCTTCGCCATTGTTTTCCGGAATCTATTTTTCTTCCGGGAAATGTTACACACACACACACGCAGAGTAACTAATCCTTTCCTATATTTCCAAACTTTAAAAAAAAAAA
>CAJDYZ010011357.1:56663-66815 GCA_903986555.1 Heterotrigona itama
TGCTTTGCAGTTCACGTGTGCGCAATCCTATCAGATTCCCGGGGAACTTGATTTTATAACAATTTTCTAGGGGACAGGGACATGCACGAAATTCGTAATTGGGAAACCCCGTTGATTACAAAGCGAAGGGCTGACGCTGATTTCGCCTCTCGCTCCGTTTTTTGTACTTTGAACCTTTGCGAATTCAACTTCCCTTCCAGTTCCCAAGGATATTTTTATACGTAACAAAAATTTTAAACGATGTGAAAGAACGTGCAACGTTAGGACAATTACAATGCATTTGATTTCGATAATGGTAACAGAAACTGCAATTACACTAGAATTGCCGGATATTTTCAAAAGGATAAAATTATTTATAAAAGGATAAAATTATTAGGATGAAATTATCAAAGGATAAAATTTCAATTAGAGACATTAAAGTAAGAAGAAAGATAGAGATACTTTGTAATACTGTAAAAATGGAGTACAAAAAGGAAAAGAGATGTCTGACTTTGATGTATAAAAAAAAAAAACATTAAAAGAATGTGTAAGATTGAAATAATGTATTTAACTTGAACACAGTGCTAATAATAAATTCAACTTCGACAGAAGGATATTTGATTCTTATTCTTTCTCCTACAAAATTATTTAAAATTACTGAAATTAAAGTAAAAAAAGATTTTACGCAAGGTTTTATTTTACAAAAAGATGATTCGAATCACTAAAAATTCTTTTACATTTATCAAGTAAAATCATAACAAAAATCATAAATCCGTCTATCTTGCTAATCTCTTCTATCGAGTTCAAGAAAAAAAAGAAAGATGTTTAATTTCTCCTTCGTTTCCAGAAAGACATCGATCTAATAATCGAGACGATGCTAATCCGAATCTGATGATGAAACGTGATCCAGCTCGAGCTCGTTACCAAATTTCCAAGCGGGAATTTTTAGAAACCGGACGAAGTTTCTCGTTCGTTTCACTCGAGATTGAGCTAAGGACCCGAGGATCGATCTCGTCACGGAGTTATATATTCGCCTTTTGTTTGCAGAGATGCAGACAACCACGTCTGGCAAGTTTTTACGTTCCCCTCGAAAGTCTCTTAAACCGGAGGCACGTTGATTGGATTCAACAAGAATAAATGTGCACGAGGTGAGGTTTTACGCTCTCCGCGCAATGTAAATTACTCCTCGAACCCTGTTTCAGCGAGAATTCGCCAAGATCCGCCATTTGTCGACCAAGAGGTCCGTTTCAAACGACTTTAAAAATCCATCGCTCCCGAAAGTCGGGAGTTCATTTGCAGTATAACATATACTGGCTGATTGCGCACCTGACGTAACCTTGAAATTGCGCTAATCTAAGTTAATCGAGCTTCAAGACAGGCAAAATAAATATGGCGTATCAATTTTTCCTGTGTGTTGAGTGTCTTTCGACCTATCCAACGTCGTCTTTATTTTTTTCAATTGGAACATATGTATCTTTTTCATCACAAGATCATAACATCGTACCAACGAGTGACAGTTGTTAGCGAGTAAAAAGTATGCTTTAACAATCTGTATAAAAACAAAAATTAAACTCTCTGAATTTATTGTTCGTTGTTCGAATCATTCCAAAGGTAAATGATTCCAATTAATTTACTAGCATGAGAACGTATATACAGGGTGATCCACGTAACTTGTACACGTGAAGTAACCTTTTAAATTATGAAAAATTCGTTCGATTACACTGGTCAATATGGAAATTCAAAGGAGGCAAAATACAGCTTGTATCAATTCCTTGTACGTTTCGAAATTTTCCAAATCATTCTCGTTCCTTCTTAATCGGACTATATATTTCCAGCGTACACAATGTTGACTCTCTTCAGCAAAAGAGATTCAAGCCACATCTCTCAGAGTTCGAGAATGAAACGTTTCACAGGGAGAAACGGCCATTCAGTTGAAACGACGAAGGTTTTAACCGACGAATTGTTCTAATACGAGCCTCTAATATCGCGCTAATGTCCGATCAGATTCCCATAGTGCCTTTAGAGTACCGCCCGCGGCGGTATCACGAGAGACATTTAAGTATACGAATGAGTTTCTGCGGATGATGGAAGTGAATTACGCGGCGGAGCTCACCAAGTTAGAAGCGGTTAATTCAATATCCCTCCTCCTCGGCACGCTCGGCACCGGCACAGAGCGTTACATCGGGTCTAGACTGTAGGAACTGCATGGTGCACAGTCGAGCAAGCCTTGCACACGATACAGAACACTGGTTCCGGGGCGTTTGACGCAAATAAGCAATTTGTCGATGGACCTGTTAGCAGTTCGACGACCGAAATTTCCTTCGGCCCGGTCCAAATTATTAGTTATTAATCCGCGCGAGAAAGTGTCCCTCCGATTGTTCTCCAAACGACACGAAAGCTCTGCTTCACTCTCTTCGCCTCGCGTATTTTTTTCGAGTGTCTGAAATTTATTTAACTCGCGACTCGCAATGTCCAAGTTCCGCTGTGTCAAAGTGCGACGAATTCTTCTAGGCTTGCGCGGATTTTAAATTTCCGAGAAATCTTCTTATTTAAATAAGAAAAAAGGAAAAGGTAAACAAATAAATATCACGTTTAGAAAATTAACTAACATTTGTAAAAAGTTTTAAAATGTTCTTAAAGTCCCGTTTAAACGATATTATATAACGGACGGTAGATCAATTTAGGAAACGTATTTAACATTATTTGAAACATTATAATATTTAAAGGAGTTTGATATTCGCAAAACTATAACAGACATGTATTAGAATAAGTGGACAAACTGTTGTAGAAATTTACGAAAAATTGTCAGCAATCTGTATGCAAGAAAAGCATTTGTTTCTTGCTACTTGTCAGTCGCCTCTTCTCGCTCAATATACTACTATAATATTGCTTGTTCGTATACTGAGAATACATGGCTGGCATAAATTTGCGGCACAACTTGAGTGTAGAACTTGAAGAGATTATCTCCAAGAGAAACTGATTGACTGCCGGACGAGGATAGTGTTCCGAATTAACTCGTGATGGAATACAAATGAATTCGTGCGCGGGTTGACTCGGGAAGGCACAGGCAGATTTGAATATCAGTCGATTCGAAAATATATTTATCCGGCTGAGAACACCGATCGATTCAAGAATATTCTTGGCTAGAGTAGGTCGTCTTATTGTCAGATAGGCAATCGTTGAGTATCAAGAGGAAGTTATTTATACGGTCTGGTATATTTGAGAAAATATCAATTGTAAGATGAATTGATTAAAGAGCTAAATTTCTTAACTTAGAACTGAATAAATAGTTTTTTTCTTCTTTTTTTTTAATAAGACAGGAATATAAATATCCAACTAATTTGTCAGAGATTTCGAAAGTCGTGGCTGAAAAATATTACCTGATTTATTTTATTTGCTAAGAACAGTAAAAGGGATTACAATCTTGCTTAAATAGTGGGTCAACTGCTCGTAATTGGAATAAATTTCCTTTTCGAAAATCGACACAACTAATTCCGTGTAGAAATAAACTGTGCCACAGTGTACATTAAGTACTGTCCCAAATAATTAAGATAATTAAGTTGAAGCAGAGTCATGTCTTTTTCAGCAAATAACTTAATTTTATTCAGAGATAGAAACGAGCCTGACTTACGTACGTCGATCTACGTAAAATTTTAAAAGTCGAACAGGCTTAATTATTGTTAAACTTCTACCTTTGAAATTCATCTTGATTCAACATTGAGATCTTCGAAATTTATCAATCTGATACGTTGCGCGACGTGAATTTCGACGTTCCCGTTTGCGTCGGGAAGTTTCTGCATTTTTCAGGGAAACAACGCGAGAACGAAGAGTAAATTTGAATCTTCCGTTGCGAACAGAAAGACCGCCCCCGGCGAACGGTTCACTCTCGTTTGACAGTGTCGTTGCTCTGTTTGCTCCTTTCGAAAATACTCCTCGAGTTTATCTTAAACTCTGTTCATGCAGCGAGCGTTGAAACAAAACATCGACTCCGAAATCGTACTTTCGGCATAGCAGTCGCAACGGACCGTCGAGATGAAGAGGAGAAATTTGGAAAATTAATCGTTCTCGATCGACGATCAAGTCGTTGAGTCACTCGATTAATACACAATCGTCGAAGCACGAAACCTCTTGAGAAACCTCTTGCTGTTTGCGAAGATAACACGAGATCTTCCTGCGATCGATAAACATTCCCCGGAAGTGTTGAATGAATTTTTTAGTCCAATAAAATTGAACTAAACTGTATCGTGACTGAATGAAAGGTGTGTTCGCTCGCGCAATTAGTCCAGCAATTAGTTCGCCTTTTTTGCTGTCAGTAATTAGTGACGGTAACGAGCCAACTTCAAGCAAAACAGGTGAGGATGGAGGGGATCGATTCGTATAAATATTGCTATTACGTTTTGATCAAATATCGCGTTTGTTTAGTGCAAACTGCGAAAACGTTGAAACGCAACCGGTCAACCGGTATTTGTTCAGCCAAGTGCGAGCGTGGAACGCAAATTTGCCAATGATAACCGGCTGGCGACGGCCGGTTTCGTTCGCGGGGAAATTACGTTATTACATCGAAACAATTTTACGCCGCGGTATGTACGAGTAATTAGCGCGATTAATTTGTCACGGAGTCGCGGTCGCGAGCGTGGCTCATTGTCGTCCGTTTACCGGGGGAATTGTCGTTTAATTACAAACGGGGACATGGTTTCTACGTACCGGCGACACGTGTAGTTTGAACGGATCGAAGAACTATCGGCACTGAGAGAAGTACCAATTGCGACGAAAAATTGCAAATAATTTCAACTTTTTCAAAAGGGACAAAGGTCTCGTCACGTTGCTCTCATTTTAAAGTGTGAAGCTTTCCCTACTTTGACAGTCGCGAGCTGGTTTCCTTTGAAGATGACTTCACCTCGTCGATTGCAACGATTCTGCAGTTCAAATTGTTAGAATGAAAATATTTTCTATTTGTCGAAATATTACGTTTCGTTTGAAATAAAAAAATACTACTGTATTTTATTTAAGCCGAACCTAAGACAAAGAGAATCTAAGACAAAGGCGGCTGCACGAGCTACACTCACTCATAATTAGTGTATCGGTTCCTCTGCCGAAAATTAATCTCCACTATGTTCATTCTGTCCCGTCGCAGCGGAACATTCAAACTACTTTCCCTATCTTTCTTCAACCCTAGCAGCTGCAGTGAAGAAAATGCATATGCATACATGTATAACTAATGCGAGTATTATGGCCGCGACACTCTCAACGCAGTGGAGGGGATAGCGCTAGCGATCAAGAAGGGGTAAAAACCGCCAGTTAGCCACTTCTGGTCTACGAAATGAAATCTGTTGCAGCAGAAATTTTAAGCAAGAAACTCTAAGGAAATCTGTCGAATTTTCGTCCTTCTTTCAAAATTCGTCGTTTATTCAAAATTTGATAATTTAGAAATAGAGAAAAATCCTACAGCTTTATAAGGTTGTTGCAAAAGCGAAGCTTCAAGTTTAAGATAGACTCAGCTATGAAAGAAATTTTTTGGTGATTAATTGAAATTTTGACGCTTGAGTTTATGCCTTTTTCGAGGAAAAATTATTTTCTAACTCACTACACGATGTAAAAATAAATAAAATCATCCTCATGAAAAATAAATCCAGTATTGTAGTAGAAGTAGAAGCTTTGGCTCTGTCTTAAATCAGAAATGGCCAACTGGCGGGCCTTGCCCCTACTTTTCTGCTCGCTAGCGCACCCCCTCCACTGCACCGATCTACTCAACAAAAGAGGGGCAAAGGCCGCCAGTTAGCCACCTCTGATCTAAAATTTAAAATTCATTTCATCAATATTACCTATAAATCTGAATATTTTCGAACATCGAACAAGACCATAAATTTCACTCGAGAAGCCTCGAGCTTCTTGTTAGATTTTTCACTTGACCGCGTCGGTCAAAAATGATTAAAAAAAAAAAAAAAAAAAAATACAACGCGATCGATATCGAATCTTCCTCTTTCTTTGCGCACTGTATTTTCCCCCTGCTTTCTACAAATTCACGTGCGTCGACACGATTTAAAATGCCACTCCACGTGCGCAAAAGTGAAGCGTGGATATTCGGTCCGGAGGTTGTTTAAAAATTTATTGCACGTTCCATGGGAGAAAGGAGGATGGCTCGAAGCGCGATCCTCCTCGGGACACGGCGAGCGAGAAACTCGTTAGATAGTAATTAAAAGCATAAACACGAAAAGAAGATTTAATACATAGTAAGTAAGCAATTAATTCAAGCGCTCGCCACAGTAAAATAAATACCCCGTGAAACGCGTGGAACAGCCTGTCTCTGACAAAACGGCACAGCACGTTCGCTCACGTTCGTTGATGAAGGCTCCTTTGTAACGTAACGCGAATTATCGCCCGGTGAAGAATTTTCAATTTCTATCCCATCTGTGTGTATGTGTGTTTTCGTTTCGCGCGCCACAGGGCGCACAGAGGGCGGGAAAATTGAAAAAAAAAAAATTTCCAACGGTACACTCGCGGTTCCCACGCGCAAACCGAGCCAATCTAAATTAGCGATTCGCTGAATCTTCTTGTTTTCACCATAAAGGACGCGAGGGAAAGAGATTTTTTTCACTGTTGAAACTGGAACTCCTACCCGTTTCGAGTTTCTTTCCCCCCCCCCTCAAATTTCAGTTTCGTATTTGATTCTATTCTTCTCTCTCTCTCTCTGAAACGTTTATGATTCGACCGGAAACGCGGAATTTGCTAAATATTTAATTAGCAAGGTAATACATTCAATTATAAAATTTCCCCGCGATGTATAATAAATTCAAAAGCAATTGTGACAACAACACCGAAATATATTGGAAATTTGACGTTGAAATGTCGACTTGTTGGAAATGAGGTTGAAAGTTTACTTTGAAAAAAGAGATAGGCGAAATTATTCGCGCATTAGATGAAAAGATTATTTATGTTTCTAGCTGCTGTAATTTTGTAAAAAGAAAAGTCATTACAATCAAATTGTAAAGTCATTACTTTGACAGTTCTGTGTCAGATTTTTTTCAAGAATATTTTTACATCGTGCAGCAAATGGGAAAGCAAAATTACGGATATTTTTGTCCTCGAAAATTGTGAAAATTCAAATGTCTCTGGATACGTTAAGAAATTTTTTACACGATCAAATCTATCGTTGATTTCAAGATTGAAGCCTTCTCTCTGCAATGACCGCTTAAAACTCACCGAATAATTTTTTTTTTCAATCGGGATTAAATGGCAAAATGTTAAGATTTCTTATCGTTTAATTCTGGTGTTAAAAATTCAATAAAATGGCGAAGAAAACAATCGTACAGCTTTAAGACTACAGTCTTCACACTTTCATTGATCCTGGAAACGTTAAAATTTTCATTGTTTTCAACGACAAAGACCACCTGCTGCACGATCTTCAAAAGAAACATCTTCCACGAAAAAAAAAAAAAAAAAGATTCGTAAAGTAGAAGTTTCATGTTTTAAAACGAGACCAACAGTATCGTTGCACGATATTTATTTCACAAAGTTTAAACAATTTGAAGTACCAACAATAACTTTTCATCGAGTTAATACTTTTATCCAATAACTTTACACATATCCAGCTAGTATTAAATTACAAACATTATCCTAGCAATATGGTACTGTGTCAACGACGTTCGAGAAACGATTTTTAGAACCAGTGGACATCCGGAGGATCGTAGAAGTGAAGACTATAAAGCAATCCCTTATATAAGCGTCTGTCACATTCGAGAACGTTCACATCTGATTTAAGCTCCTTTTTCATACGTGTCACGTTCATTTGGAAATAATGCCTCTCAAAGCACTCCCCTCGTCGGATTAATATTTTCTTTCCTTCAATACGTATCGTCGTCTCTTTACGCCATTGATACTACTTTCTCGCTGGTCTCTTTTCAACGCGATAAATGCTGAAGATTCCATACGCGTTTATTTCCTTTTTCAGAAATTCCATTTTTCGCGATAGCTTCAAAGGCTTCGTGCGTGTATCATAAATCCGAGCGCGGAAAATTTGAAACCTGTCGATGAAATAGATATGACTCCTGGGCGTTCTCCTGAATTTTGCAAAGCCCCGCTGCGAAACTTTGCCGCACGCCGCGCGTAAATATGCATGGTTTTGTCGAGCGTCTAATTAACTGGAAAAAAAGAATTGCCCGATCGATTGGTCCTATCCGCTGGCATTAACACGCTCCATTAGAAATTTATCGCCATTCGCGAACCCCCGTGGAGAATCCTCGAAGTCCCAATATTGCGTGATTCGCCATCTAATTTTCAGAATCAGTGTCTGAAAATTCGAACTCTGTAATTCTAACTCTGTATCCCAAGTATTGTAAATTCGACTCTAGGAAACTCTAAATTTTCGCTCATCTCGCGTGGAAGATTTTTAGGTGAGAACTAGTGAAATTATTTTTATCACGAACATTGTTTTTGAAATATTTTCCGATCACGCGGCGAGCGAATAAGTGGCCATACTTTTCTTCCCGGAAATGCTAAAAATTTCGATGGTGTGTAAAAATTTTGAATGATCTCTGAAAACTCGGGGTATTGTACGATTCCTCTTGCAAAGTTATGGCAGTCTCGATATTAACGTGAGTCACTCTGTATAAACAAATGTCAAGAAAATTCGCATTTTCTAGTCAGCTTCTGTCTCTGAAATTTTATTCCTAGAAACGTTATTCATGCTAAGTATCAATATTCATTGACTTTCAATAGCTTTTTCTAACTCTATTGTTAAATTAACAGAACGTTAGAGAAAAAGTTACGGTGAAGCTTCGCTCACAGTTACTCGAAGCCACGAAAATTCTTTTCCCTATATAGATTTCAATCACACGCAACTCCACGAGTAGAAAAGTTTCGCCATTATTGTATCGATGAAATAAATTCGACGGCTGAACGAAGAGCGAGTAATTTAGCAAGTTTTCGTAACTGACAGCCGAAACATTCTTACGGGGATGATGGCTGGGGTAAATAATCCCCTAACTGTTCCTTTCCTTAGGGTGGCGAAAGTTTCTTTTCTCTCTCTCTCTCTCTCTCTCTCTTTTCCTCGAGTATCGTTTAATTGATAAAAGGGGATCGTCGCAACGACGGCAAAAATCTCGATAAAGCTGGTCGAACATCAGCGGGTGAGATTCGATTTTTAAACGTAGATGTCGTCAGATGGAAATTCAATTTCGATCTCTCTTAACACTGAAATCTGTGATTTATCTCAAAGGGTGTATTTATATACATAATTTATATCCAATGTATTTATAGCCAACAGGATTGCTCGTTTTATGTTTTCTGCTGATAATTATAACGAACGTATACATTCGGTGTTGCATGATGCGATGTATATTTGAATGTTCGAACAAACGTTCTAGAATGAAAAGCTGTAACAACGACGATAATGGAAAGAAGGGAAGAATTTCAGAAAGAAGGAATTTCTGAAGACGGTCGAAACAAATCTCTCATTCCTCGTCTGCTCCAAAATTTCTCACGCAGCAGACGAGAGCCAGATCTCGATCCATACAATTTTTAACACTATGGATCAAAGTATAAAAGTGCACGACACTGTATATCGTGCGTGTGTTAAGAACACGCTGTTGAAAACAACGAACCCGGGGAATCGTAGTAATCTTGTTCGAGGCGCGGAGAAGATGGCGGCGAAGATCGTGAGAAGAGATCGAGTTTCGAAATTCGGGCGGGGTTCCACTCTAACTGGGAACTCGTTAGAGGCGCAATTTCGTCTGCTCTTCGAGTTCGTTGGCCGATGCGACACGAATTCCAAAGAATTCCGCTGAGTAGACTGGCCATCGCGGTGGCAGATGGGAGAGGGGGGGGCGGAATTGAAGAAGATCGGGATCGAAGAAGAAGGGATCGTGGCTTCTTCGTTAACCCTCTGAACACCGCTCAAGGATATCCCTTTCTACCACCCTAGCTCCGATAATTAGCCCAGTGGCCAGCGACGACGTTTTTCCCCGCCCGAAGACGACGTGACTACAGTGTTTGCACGAGAAGAGTGCGACTGGCCGCCGCTTCAACACTTCTACACCGGTCGAACGACCGGTTATGAGACAAATGTTCGCGAGGGAAGAAAAAGCGCAGATAATAGTCGATTTAATATAAGGAAATAAGTTTCAGGCGATGAGGAAATAAATGAAGTAATGGGTAAAATAAACTGATGAATATAAG
>CAJDYZ010011362.1:25354-35597 GCA_903986555.1 Heterotrigona itama
GTTTTTTTTTTTTTTTGCCAGAGAACATGAAATCGCTCGCGTGTGTCGTTTTCAAAGTCGCTGGTCAGAAACAGCCGAAACCGCGTGAGACTACGTGTGCACGTCTCTTTGGACGTTGGAAAATTACACCGCGCTCTGCGCGTGCAGAACACGCTTTTCCCGCGATTAAGTCAGCCCACTGCCTGGTCCCCCTGTATTTTGACGTTCGAGCGCACAGCCAATAAACTTTATCCCTCGCGTCGATACACTATCCGTCGTTTTACAGCCGTTTTACGATCTTTTTCCCGAGGACAATACGACCCGCGCCATTTTCCCGAAATCGATTTTGCGTCAATCTTCTACTTTGTACAAGCTGTTCCCCCTCCCTCCTTATTTTGCACTGCAGGCTGTTAACGACGTTACGCAAACGAAAGGGAGAAATTTCAGTTGTGTATTTTAAGCGTGTATCGGTTCATGAATCGTGTGTATGTTATGGCAGAAAATGTACGCATTTATATGTTCTACAACAATATATAAATATCTATATTGTGCTATTGAAAATGATATTGTATTAACGATGTTTATATTGTACTATTTTATATTATTATAGTAGCACAATATTATAATACTAATAATACTAGTAATTGTATACTATATAGTACACTATATAGTACTGATATTATAGTAGTTGTACTATTTTTATTATTTTTATTATTTTGTATTATTATAGTAGCACAATATTATAACACTAATAATACTATTATTATATAGTACCTACTAATATACTATAATAATACTGATATTATAGTAATTGTATTATTAAAAATATACTGTACTATTTTATATTATTATTACAATATTATAATACTAATAATACTATTATTATATAGTACCTACTAGTATACTATAATAGTACTGCTATTATAGTAATTGTACTATTAAAAATATATTGTACTATTCTCTATTATATTTTATATTATAGTAGTACAACATTGTAATACTATTATTATATAGTATCTAGTATTATACTGTAATAGTGCTAATATCATAATAATTGTTTACTATTAAAAATATTTATATTGTGCTATTTTATATTATGTTTCATATTATAGTAGTACAATATTACAATGCTGGTACTATTATTATATAGTACCTACTATTATATCATAATAGTGCTAATAATTGTACTATTAAAAATATTTATATTGTACTGTTTTATACTGTTATAGTAGTACAATATTATAATACTAATAATACTATTATTATATAGTACTTACTAGTATGCTATAATAATATTACTGATATTATAGTAATTGTACTATTAAAAATATATTGTACTATTCTATATTATATTTTATATTATAGTAGTACAATATTATAATACTATTATTATATAGGATCTACTATTATATTGTAATAGTGCTAATATCATAATAATTATTTACTATTAAAAATATTTATATTGTGCTATTTTATATTATGTTTCATATTATAGTAGTACAATATTACAATGCTACTATTGGTAGCTGGTATTATTATTATATAGTACTATTATTGCTGGTACTATTATTATATAGTACCTACTATTATATCATAATAGTGCTAATAATTGTACTATTAAAAATATTTATATTGTACTGTTTTATACTGTTATAGTAGTACAATATTATAATACTAATAATACTATTATTATATAGTACCTACTAGTATACTATAATAGTACTGATATTAGTTATAGTAGTACAATATTATAAGTTAATATTTATACAATTACTATGATATTAGTACTATTATGATATAACAGTAGATACTATATAATAATAGTACTAGCAGTGTAATATTGTATTATTTTATATTATAAGTTAATATTGGTAATTGTATCGTGAACAAAATTCGTGCAACAAAACCACAGTAGTTTATCAACTAACTTCAGATTCTCAGCTATACGACGACTGAAAAACTCTGACTCTCTCACACACCTCCTTTCATACCCTCGCAATCCCATAACGGGCCCGGAAGTTTAGGTTTTTTCTGAGTACGTACCCTTCGCCTTACGTGGCCCTGTCACTCATAATTAAATTATACAAGCTAATCTTAGCAGTGAGACTGCAGGTTAAACCCTCGATATTATACAGGGTGGGCCAAAAATCACTGCCTACTAAAAATAAATCCGTAATTCTTTTATTGTTGTATATCTTTTTCAACTCTTTTCTTCAATAATGAAGAAAATCATGTTCTTTGATGTTTTATTAAAAAAAAAAAAAAAAAAAAAAAAATAGGTGAAAAAGAAAGACTTTTGGCCCACCCTTGGTACGTTATATATTTATTTATCACTTCTTTCAGTTGAAGCACGACGATGACTTGATTTAAATTTTACTTGAAAAATCAGTCTGAAACCCGTCGTAAAAAACAAGAATGAACCGTTCGTTACGTGCGAAATTGCCCCTGGTTTGCGAAAGGTTTACGTAAAGCAAGACGATTCCTTGGGTGAAAGCACCTACCGTGATGCCCGGTAGTATCCTGCGAGCCAATTTATCTAGCTGTGGAAGGTCGGCGATCATCTTGGCTCGCGTGCATCACCAGCACGCGCTGCGAGAACGAGTAACGGAGCCAAGAGGGTGCAGAACGACTGCATCCCCCGCGAAACGTAAACGAAACTTAAATGAATAAACCTAAATCCCGCCAGTCACGCGAAACAAGCTGAACATTGACTTTTACCACCCCGCGGATATCTTCGACCTTCGTTATAATTTCGGGCTATACATTGCGAGAAACTACCCTAATTGCAACTCCCCTCTCCTGAGAAACATTGAGAAAAATTTCGTCGCTGTTGACGAACCTTTGCGACTGAAATGTTTGTCAAATAATTTTCTCAAGCTTTTCTATTGAAAATGTGACGAAGGAGAAATTTCTTCGAAAAGAATTTGAAAGTCTGCTTAACGATATATATATATAGAAGATAGCCATTGCATTTTGGCTTGATACTTTTTCACTTGAAATTTAATATTCTTTCGATTCACGACGAAAAAGATAGATGGTTTAAATGAAAAGAAAACAGTGAAGATAATTTTGAAAATTTCGAAAGTTAAGCCCTGTACACACACCAAAAATTGACGACGCCATATTTTGCCTCGCTGTAAACCTGAAAACCATAGAACCGTTCGTGTTATAAATAATTTCTCATTTGGACGCACGACAAACTAAAGTAAAGTCTAAAATTTGTTTCAGCCGGTGCAAGTCACGCGAAATGAAAAATTGAAAATCTGCTCGACGATGATATGAAATAGAGAGACAAATTAGAGATAGTGAGGCAGAGTTTGTAGCAAGCTGCCGGGGTAGAGTTTGTAATAAGCTCTGCTGAAATCCATTACACGTATTATCAGGTAATACGCTCTTTGATCGGAGGCAGCCATTTCGATGTTAATCCCTTCATCAGCTTTATCGCGGCTAATTGTTGATCCGCGCTACCGTCTCTCGTAATTTAGACACAATTGCCATTGTCTCGCGTATGTGACGTAATCGTTATCTTTTAAGAAGCTAGGGGAAAGGTTAAGGGTGGTGATTACGACGACCTGGCAGGAACAACGCTGATAGATCGTGTGTCCCAAGGGTGTAAAACACTCCCTCCTCGAGAGGAGTGCAAGTACCTTCAACGGGTGAACAAGCAAGCATGATGCTGCTCTGCCGAGTCTAAAGCGCCTATCTAGATTCACCATCCCTTTAATTACCACCCTCCTCCGCGAAAGCTGGTTCAAGGTGGCCTCTTTTTATTCCTCCCTCGGAAATGAAAAGAAAAGGGGGAGAGAATAGGCCGTAGCCTAAAGTCCTAAAAATCCTGCTCACACACGATCATTTTATTCAATTTTTCGAAAAGCATCGAAAGATCTTTTTCTTTTCTTCCTTGCTGTATCTCGATTGAAACTTTCTGCGCAAAACTTCACTCACAGTAACTGAATATGAACTGGGTATTGCGTGAATACTCCAAATTGTGCAGACTGTGGTTGTTGCCCGCCCGACAGGCTCGCGTAGCGAGTTGCACCGCTTACTACGAAAATTCGAACAGTTGTCCGCGCTCCAATTAATTGAACGTATCCAGCATAGCGGTGCTGGCTGCGATTTGAATTCGCGTAATTCGAAACTTTTCCATACTCGAGTCTTTCCCTACTCCCCTTGAAATATCACTACGCGGATTTCAACTACGTCCTCCTGCTTCTATCTTTCTCATTTTCTTTATCATCAAAATCTGGAGCAATGCACTCCAAGTTGAGAATGATATATATATATATATATATATTTTTTTTTTTTTAAGTCGCTCACAAACGTAATCCGTTGATCGTCTCGTTCAATTTACTCGGGATAATATCCTGCCTGAAGATGTTTCACGAGATATCGGCAATATCTTGAAACGTTCTCCCTCCACAAAGGACGTTCTTCGTCGTATTTATATCCAATTTCCCCATTGTAAACCCTTCCCTTCCCTCCCTCCCCCCCCCCGGGCAACGGAGACGATGATATAATACAGGATTAATATACAAATTGCAGAGCAGCTCCAGGAATGCTGCTGTCACCGACAGGGCATCGGAGTGGATGCAATTGAGAAAATTGCCGGGATATCGGTTTCACCCTCGCATCACCGGCGGCATGCCGGATACGAGATGCAGGGTTAACAGGGAGGAAATCTTCCGGTCTAACGCCAGGCTGACGCAAGGCTGCACGTCACCAAAATAAATTTTTCGCGAGATATCTGCCAGATAGCGACGCTGCATTGGAGATTTTAGGGGGAAACAGGTATTTTATTGAAATCGTGCCGCGTGAGGATTCCTTTCCTTTGTTTTCTTGTTTCGTTCAAGTTTCATCACGTTGCGATTTTATCAATAAAAGAAAACAAGAAAGAGAGTCGAAGAAAAAAATTTTCTCTAACCATTCTCGTTCCAATTGATAGAAAATTTAAAATCAATACCTTTGCAGGGAATTTTGATGCGAATCTTTTCTCTGTTTTTAATCACGTCGCAATTTTACGAATGAAAAATATTCACCAATAGGAAATAAAGAAAAAGAGTCGAAAAAAAACATTTTTTACAATCTCTAACCATTCCCGTTTCCATCGATAGAAAATTTAAAATCAATACCTTTGATGGCAATCTTTTCTCTATTTTTAATCACGTCGTGACTTTACGAATGAAAAATATTCACCAATAGGAAATAAAGAAAGAGAGTCGAAAAAAAAAATTTTTCGCCATCTCTAACCATTCTCGTTCCGATTAATAGAAAATTTAAAATCGATACCTTTTATGCCAATCTTTTCTCTATTTTTAATCACGTTGCAACTTTACGAATGAAAAATATTCACCAATAGGAAATGAAGAGAGTCGAAAAAAAAAATTTTTTCGCCATCTCTAACCATTCTCGTTCCGATCGATAGAAAATTTAAAATCAATACCTTTGATGGCAATCTTTTCTCTGTTTTTAATCACGTCGCGACTTTACGAATGAAAAAATAAATGAAGAGAGTCCGAAAGAAATTTTTTGCAAAATTTCTAATCATTCCGGTTTCGATCGATAGAAAATTTAAAATCAAATAAATACCTTTGCAGGGGGAGTTTGACGTTGCAGACGCGAACAGAGAGATGACTAAAGAATTCGAACGTTGGAACATTCCTTTTCGGTGAATTACGTAAATTCGCGTAGATAAGCAGCTCGCAGGAGTCTATCGGTGACGCAATATGTTAAAAGCAAGCCCGAGCATCGTTCAACTTCCTTCGGAACTTTCTCTCCGCTCCGTTATCAGCGCAATTCTATTGGAAAACTTCCGCAATTCGCCGGATTTATCATCGAGGCTCTCCTCCCCCCACTTACTCTTGGCCTTACTTCGGCTGACTTTAAAATTTAGCTTCGCGGCAAAATGGTGTCCCACCTTGCCCTCCCCCGTACCTCTTTCGTCTCAATTCCCTTTGAATATCGATCTTCGTTTCGTCAGATTTGCCAACCAGAAAAAAGACCTGGAACTCGATGAGAAGACAACGCTCCTCCATCACTGTCAATTATTTTGCAAGCTATTACACTCCTTGGCGACTCCTATCGATAATTCAATCCCTGACGTTATCCTAATATTTAAGAATCTTCTTAAAAACTTATCTGCGATATATATTACACCGGTCATTCTCTCGAAGTATTCGCCAAATATTTCTTTAAAAAACGTTCTCATCTCATCTTAGCATTCGCAGTCATCGTTTTTTTTCGTCAAGTTCTAACCAAATACCGATTTGCGTGAATTTTCGAAGAACTACTTTCACTTGTTGTAATTGAAGGGCTGAGAATCATTCTCGTAAAATTACTACTTTCTTAATCAAGAGAAGTTTTGCTCGTTAAAATTTTATTCAAAATTTTGTTAAAAATTTATTCAAAATCTGGACTTATTGTGTCTCCCCCGGCTGGCCAAAAATTAATTTTTTTTTTTTTGTTTTTTTTTTTTCTTTTCGAATAGACGGACATTCTTGAAATATATCTTGAAATGTAACTAACTTTATTTTAAATTGCGGACTTATCGTGCAACCTGATGTTTCATTGTTCAAGCTTGTTTTAGAGAAACGAAATGCGCACGATTTCAGAAACAAAAAGAAAAAAACAAAAAAGGTTATCTTGTCTTCAAACTACCGACAATGTCAGAATTGGTTCGCTAAATTTCACTGCTGATATATGATAAATCTTTCGTCTGTGCTCCAATTTTTTGTATAAAAACTTTCCTGAATCATGAAGTTGCAAATCACGAATGATGGCGAAATGCAATCGAACAAAATGGCCGATGTATTAAACCAGAAGTGGCTAACTGGCGGCTCGTTGCCCCTACTTTCCTGATATCCCCTCCACTGCCAGAGCCGCCAGTCAGCCACCTCTGTTTTAAACGACCAGTATTATACTAACACTTTGCTGTCGAGAGACTGAAATTACTGACGCTCAACAGCAGGAAACTTGACAGGACTGTAAAATGTATCACCGTCTTGATGGCTGATTGTCATCTCAGTTTTATAGAATGCACGTGTCTCGTGTGACTTTCTCACAATAATAAATATCCCATTTTTTTTTAACCCATTTTTGCCGTAATTTCTTTTTTTTCCTTTCCTTTGGTAATTCTTTGCCGCGCAGAGATGAAACAACGTGTTTTCGTTTTCGGGATCAAGTTCAGAAAAAAAAAAAAAAATGCTTCAAGGCACTTCACTGTGCAGTTGTTTGACGATATAGAGAGACAGAGTTTTGTATAAAAGTGAATTTGCTCGGGTTTGCTGCAGATGTAAGACGCGCGAAAAATAGCCAGACAGAAAAATTCGCCTTTCATTCTGGCCAGCGAGAAACACAGTGTGCAACTTGAAAATTTCCCTCAGGAACCGTGCTCGAATCGCTCCAAGTTATCCTTCCCCGATGAAGATTCCTTGCGGAACTGTCGAACAGACCAGGTGTGTTCTGTTTCGTAAGAGGATCGCTCGCGACAACTAGGTCCCCGAGTTGAAATTCGAGTCTCGTTATAAACGAGCAGGATATTCGCAGGGCACGGTACGATGCGCCGCTGATTTACAGCCGGCGCTTAACGAGCGATTAGCGGCCACTGTGAAACACCGGGTGAGAGGACAGCCCGGTTCAACCAGTGATAGGAAAACAATCGATGGGGGTGGCACAATTCGAAGACTACTCGAGCGAGTGGAATCGAGATCATTCGTCAATAGAAGCCTGTGAAAATCCCTTAGTCAAAAGCATCGGGGGTTGCCGAGAGAGAAAAGAGAGAGAGAGAGAGAGAGAGAGAGAGAGAGAGAGAGAGAGAGTTGGACAACGTTGATGTGCTTGATCGACCGAGGTTACCGACACCGAACACGGGGCGATTATATTCGAGGCACAGTGGTGCAAACTCGATATCAGCAGGTCTAGTTGGCGAAGCGAACGCAATTCGTGTAAATGCGGCTTAAGGGGGAGGAAACTTTTTAATCTGTTTGTAAGCCCCGTAATTATCCCGGCGTTCCACCGTTTCGAACTAAAGTATGGGTGTCCAACCTTTTAGATCTTCTGGGCCAACGAAAATTTCAAAGCAGTAAAATGCTTTCAATGCTCTCGTACAGTGCAAGAGGCTTTGTACAGTTTTCACCATCGGCCAAATATAATTTGATTACTCTGCACAAATATGCTCTTCGAGACACATTTCGATTAGGTTGTAGGCTGTTCCCTCGCTCTCTCCTTTACAACGAGAACGCGAGACCTGCTGATTCGTCGAACTGAATCGATTCTCTTCGATCTCTCCTTTAACTCGCCATTCGAGATTTCAAGTCGCCACGGCTTCGAACTTTCACCGCGAACGAAATAGCAAGAAAAAAAAGAAAAACCTGACGATAGAAAAATATTCAATTTCAACTATTTCCAAGATACGTAATTGCGGAAATTGATCCGCGGAGTAGAGGGAACAAGCCTCGATGAATACAAGCAAGCTAATGAATTTCCCAATCGATGACCGAAGAAATCAGCTCACTTTTCTGCAACATCGAGCCAATTCAGTAGTCAATCCGATAGTAAATTCGCCTGCAATCAGGTCTGAAAAGAATTCTGCGCCAGTGGTGGGCGAGGCTCGATGAGAAAAGCTGCGTTTCCCTCGGAACGATCGGTCCGCGAATCGTTAATTGGATAGGCCGGAACAGCTCGAGAGCCCTCTCGATCCGACTCTCGAGAAGTCGAGACTTTCGACCGGGCAAATGCTCCGATATCGAGCAAGGAACAAGGCCACGGAGGACACCAGCAAACACTATCGAACAACGCGACAGAAATAAATCCGCAAGACGCTTTCAAAATTCCCATTTCCAATTTTTCAGCGTTCCTTGATCGTTTTAGTGACAGTTTAAGGCCTGTTTAAGAAATCTTTGACGCAACTATGACACGTATAATCCTTGTTGCTCGGAAATTCTCGACAAGCGATTTTTGCCTTTTGTTGTCGTTCAGGCCATTTGATATTTTGACTGAAGCCATTTTTGCCTTTTGTTGTCGTTCAGGCCATTTGATATTTTGACTAAAATATGTTGATATATTATCACACAATCTTTCATTACATCATCAATCGATAAGTAGTTCTCTTGTTTAGTGTACCACTTGTGGTAATATTATTAGAAATATGGTGGTACATAGTGGCCTGAAGATCAAGTTTCACGTGTACCACCGGTGGTACACATGCGCACGGAACGTGTTAAAAGCTGTCATTGACTTGCTTTCAAAGAAACAGGATAGTTGAAGTAGCTTGAAAAGAATCACTAAGAAAAAAAAAAGAAAACAAGAAAGAAACAATAGCAAGTAAAATTTTGAAACATTTTAAAAGAGACGCACGAACATAAGATAATTTTAATGCTTTCTCTGTAATGAGTTCGATCGTTTGAATTATTATTCCCTCCATATTGAGGGAGTCAATACACCCGCGAATCCAAATACAAGTAGATAAAGTAGAAACTATTATACCTGGTTTAGATTAGGTTTAAGATAATGAGAAAGGAAGGAAAAAAAAAAATTCCAATCCCTGATATATAGTTTAGCCTTTCTACTCTTCTAATTTGGCCAAACTTTCTCTCGCACGATTTGGACGTTGGAGGAGAGAGAGAAAAAATGGCAACTATCCGAATCGTGAGATTTCTGAAACGACCGAGAACTCGACTGGAGAAAATATTCTCCCCGGTCTCAGTCTGTGAACATGGCGCCTCGTGCTGACCAAGATTAGGTCCACCCCTGTTCCTGGGGGGTTAACTTTCGCGGGATTGTTGGCACGGGCGGGAGAGACGACGATTCGAAAGTGAATCAATGGAGGTTGATTGGCCTGGCCAGCGTTTGAACGACAAGTCCAGAGGGTTGGTCGATTACACGGTCCCGTCGTGTAACTACAGGCCACAATGATTCGAACCCGTGATTTTCGTGACTTTGAACTCACGAGTCTGCTACCCCAACTTGAGCCGGGATCGCTCGACAACCAGGTCGATTCAAGGGAATCGTTAATTCGTTTTGCAACAAGAATTCGGCTCACTTGTGTGTACGAGGAGCGGTTTACTCTCATTCGATTACAGTTCGTTGCTACTCGCTGGATTTGTGGGGATTCAATCTTCGAGCCACGTACGGATTCCTGATTCACCTGTTTCCCACCATGGTGGATCGAGCGACCAGAGTTTCCACTTTTCTCGCAGCTGCAAGAGAATTATCGCATCGAGTCGCGTCGATCTTTTTTCCTTTCTTTTTTTTTTTTTTTTTTTTTTTT
>CAJDYZ010011363.1:13143-23220 GCA_903986555.1 Heterotrigona itama
TACAACTTGTAGCGCCAGCAACACGTAAATTGAATCTAAACAGAAATGCAAATCGTACTGCTAACACCCCCTGTTTGTGATGGACCGCGAATTGATGGTCTCGAAACTTGGACTACTTGCAGAACTATCGCTTCTATCACTGTACACTTGATATTAATTACCAGTTACCCGGCCGTATTTGCATATTTCTGCTTCAATTTATGTCGCAGTAACAGTATATCTTAAATTTGACTTCGATTAAACAGCTACGAATAAATTACAATTCACTGTGAAGAAAGTTATTTGATAAGTATCAAAAAAAAAAAAAAAAAAAAAAAAAAAAAGAATTAACACACAGTTGTGAAAATACAATTACAATCAGTTGTAAAAACGAAAATTTTGCAGACAGGTGTATGTCGATCGGCATCGACGTCACGTGGTCGTGAAATTTTCAGTGCTATCAACATGGCCACGAGGCATGCGTGACTCGCGTCTCGCTGCCAAGTGCAGCCAACTAAATAAATAAACGCGATCGACTCGACGCACGGGCATAACGCACATTAAGGCGAGTTTATAAATACTCGGAGACGATGACACGGTTAGGCCCGACTGTGCGCAAGAAACGAAAAACAAAGGGTGGCAAAAGGGAAGAGGCCCGTGGCGAGAGATACATAGACCGAAACGCGATCTTAGAATAGATGAATGTGGGAGGAGAATTCAAGAGGCAATTAGTAATTCATCGCCTGGAGATTCGTAGCTTCGGCGAGTCTCTTTGAACGTATTTATCCTTCTATTTTTCGTTTGCTTACGTTATGGTTGTCGCTAAAGTTGTAAATTTTGGTGTCAAATACTAGCTAACGCTTGTCTATGGTTCGTATTGTGTTTCATGTGTACTAAATGGGTTATGTTTGCACGGCTCACTTCCACTTTTTGAATTTCTTTAAATTGATTGATTCTTAACTTTTTACATTGAAAATAAATTTTCTCGATAATTAGATTTTGCACCATTTAAACGACCATGCCTTTTTTTGGCCTGTGAATAATAAACAATTTATCTCCAGTTTTATCAACTCCATGCAAATCGTTGCAATGACGTAATTCAAACGTTTGCAACAACTATCGAATAAATATTTTTTCATCAAATGATTGGCACGATATAATCAAAACCAAACGAAGATTCCGGTTTTCATGCGGTTCAAATAAAGCAGTTGTTGTCGTAGATAATAGAAGAGTAACGAATTGGCTTAAAAAGCATTAAATAAAATTAGAAACCCTGCAAAGATAATTTTAACGAAACTGCAGAATTTAATTCTAAGCTACCAGTTCTAAAAAATGTAGATTATATTTTAAAGGCAGGACAGTGACAAAAGAAAAGAAGAGAGACATGATGGATCTACTAAAATTCATTCCTTCTAACGTAAACATGATTATTATAGAAATTTAAGAACAAATCAACATGGTGGGACCTGATTTATGTGAAAAAGAAGACATTATTAATATTATATTAATTATAAATAATAGTAATTTCATCGTCAATTTGTAATAAAAAAAAATCTGTACTAAAAAATATTTTCAAAGGTTGAGCTCGATGGTATTATTTTCCTTTTATTTTCACATGCCAAATCGATTAACTCCCTCAGTCGTGCGAAAATTATATACTAACAAATAACAATTACTCTTACGCATTTCCATATGTTAAATGAAATCTGTTCTTGCGATAATGCATTCCGTAATATTTGTTTGAATTTATATTTCAGAGGTAATTAAACAACAAAAAAAAAAAAAAGAAAGAAAAACACTTGGTCATTTTTCCTCGCTTTCTGTTTTTATGGAGCTAATCGAGCGCGGCTCATGTTGGGAAATAGATTATGGCTCATAATAGACGAATCATTATGCTAGACATATTAGGTTAGAGAAACAGACAGCAGAGAGACTTGAAATGAAAAAAAGATAGACCAGAAAGTTATGGTCGCGACGAAAGGTGGCAAGAGCACATCGACACACGCAGGACGTAGTTATCTGTTCCAATTAACCTCTTACGTTTCGTTCCCTTCCACTAAATCCTTCTCTGCCGCTGTGTCCCGTGGCGCTACCCTCCCTGTCCTATCTTCTGTCACTCCGTCACCCTCTCTTCCGTTTCCTCTCTCCCTCCTCCTCTTCTTCTTCTTCTTCTTCTTCTTCTTCTTCTTCTTCTTCTTCTTCTTCTCACTTCCCTCTCGCCCTGTCTCCGTAGTCTGGAACGGTGAAATTGAATCGACGCTCCTCGTCCCGTGTCCCTGGAACGGGAAGACGCGATCCGAGTATCGTTTTTGTTCGACTTTGAGCGACCGACAGGATAGAGGGGGAGAGTAAAGGAAGGGTGAAAGTAAAGATACCTTTCGGTCAAGGCAGCCTCGTTGATTCGTTTTTTGGGAGCCAGTGATATTTCCGACCAGACACCACCAACACGAATGTGGAGATTAGGCGTGTTGGAAGAATAATAAACCTGTGTTTTTACGCGTGTGCGATCGACTCGAGTGAACCGGAAATTGCGAAACTCGCGCAAATTAATTGGTTATGGAAATACGGTACAAGTTACGGAACGTGGAATATTAATATACCTTTTTTTTTTTTTAATTTTCCTTTCCTCTTTCGTTCTTCGTCTCTTTTTCTTTTTCGATCGATCCATCGTCCGGAACGGTTATCGTGCCATTCCGCTCGGAAGAATACGATTCTTTGAATACTTAATTGAGGAAGGGGGGGGGAGAGAGAGAGAGAGAGATAGGAACTTTACTTTAACGGAGACGATGAAAATGGTACTTGCTTTCGGGTAGAATTCATGGCCACAGTTATTGATTCTTAAAGAGTAACCCTTTAAGGGTTCGACGATATTTTAGAAACAAAAATGCAAAATAAATCGTTCCTTTCACAACCTAAAATCGCATTGCAATCGAATTAGATTGGGACAATCGTTTAAATTCACGCGTCACCAAAAAAAAAAAAAAAACATTATAAAACCAAATTGTTCGTGTTATATTACGTTATATTGTATCAAATCGATTCGACGTGTGTGAATGAACAGACGGAATTACCAAATGCAAAGTTATTAATAAACAAGAGCTTGCAGAATTAAATCTCGACCAGCTACATTCCCGGAATTTCCGTATTCGTCCCGACGTCTTCAGAGAACGCGATTGCCGGCGCGCACTTATGCAACTCTTGTACTCTGCCTCTCTCGCTCCTCTTCCGCAGCGCGAACATATTAAGCAGCGTGAGTTGCAAATAAAGCGTGGCGCATTAAGTTAGCGAATAAAGTATTCCGTTGCATGCATGTAACGTACGTACTCTTTCTCGCTCTTTCGCAGTGCGAGCCACCGCGACGTATTTCGTATTTCGTAATTCTTATGCGAGATTACTATGCGCGCCACTAGGGGAAAATTAGTAGCGGCCGCTAGGGACAAAATTAAGGACAGGCTGCCTGGGCACGAAGTTGGCGATGCGCCCCGCTAGAATTACGAATGCCTCGCCTCGGAGACTGGATTTGCGGGTACATGTAGCAAATATATCGACTGCCAGCTATACTGCTATGACATTCATAAATCGATATGTAGGATAAAATTAATAAAATTACAGTATAATTGAAATTGACCATGAAAATAAATTAATTTGGTCATAATTTAATGAAAAATTTTCTATTATAAAAATTGTTAAAATTGACGAAATTCTAGTTACATGAATAGGAAGAAATAGTAAAATCTACAGATGGAGAAGAATGATATAAATATAACGATAGAGGAGGATACGCAGTTCATCCAGTTCTCGAATTAGGAAGAAATAGATTGTTTAGTAAAAGCAATAATAATGACGGAGGTGATAGTCAAAAACTAATATTATTTATTCGTGGAAAATGCTATATCTGGTGATCGTAATATTAATGAAAAATTTAAAACTTTCCAAATCCTCCAATTATAACTATAAAAAGAAATATTAAAAATGCATGACTTGTTATAAATTTGATCGTTATTAATTCATATTCCTGGCCTGTTTAATTCTATTCGAATTAATATTCTGAAAATAAAACATATTAGCTCTATTTGAATATCATCGCTTTTTTTTTCTTCATCCTCAAACGTACTCATATTTTAGTGAAGCGTGAGGGTTACTAGTTCTTTCGACGACTAATCGTCCATCGTCGAACACTTTCTGCATGCTAACGGCGATTATAGTCGTCCATAAAGAATTCGCATCAATTCATAACTTATTGGCATAGCTGTCATCTTCTTAGTTGCAAGATTTCAGGCGTGATGTATATTTCACAAGTGATATCGAATCTACAAGGGAAACCATCAAATGGTTGGTTCACAGGATGGTCCAAAAATTACCTGCTGCTGAAATAAAAATTTAATTTAAAATCAATAAGTTCTTTCTTTTATCTTTCTATTTTGACGTTTTTTTATTAAAAAAAAAAAAAAAATAGGCGGAGAGAAACTTTTTGGCCCACCCTGTATAAAAACTTTTTCTTTCATAGATCAGTTGTCAGTTTGGAATTCACAACAAAGGCATGTCGATTGCCGAATTTCACCTGACGTTAGTCGAGACAAATTTCTACAAAGGCATCGGAAAGAGAACAGTTTTGGAGAGAAATATTACCAAGTCTTCCTAAAAATAGTAATCGGAAAAAACGTAGCAAGAAAATTTTCGACGTACATTCATATATCTACGCCTGTTTTGAAACAGTGCTTACAAAATTATGTTATTATAATTCCGTCGCATTGCGATGAAAAAGTTCAACTGTTCTCACTCACTCGGCACATCCGGTTGTGGCTTTTTCGAAAGGTGAAGCCGCATCGAAAGCGTTCAACAATTCGATAGAGAAAAACTTGAACCACCCTTTGTGTAATGTCATCTGGCGGTAACAACGTTGCAGCTTCCTCGCCGAAGAGTTTTCTAGTTCCTGACCGTTGACCGAGTCCGTTCCAATTGCGCGGGACCACAGTTTTCCCGTGGTTTTTCCAGGATGGTCGTCGATCTCGCGATCGTCGCGAGTGCATAATATTTCGTCTGCCACGTGCAGGGAAACGGCATACAAAATAATGACCGGGCAGCAGCGTCACGCTGTCGGATCAATATCGGCCCTGGAATGGAAAACAGAGACGCGGGCGACGACGACGACGACGACGACGACGACGGAGCGAAAAGTGAGACGACGACGCCGACGCCGCGTCGGACAAGGAAGCGCAAACGAGGCGGCGCGACATTGACCGTTGGTCCTCGTCGTCGTCGAGTTTCTCTCTCTCTCTCTCTCGACCATCGTTCGTCGATGGTCAATTTTGCATGCGATCCAGTTTTTCCTGTCCTCGAGAATCAGCAAGTTTTCAGGGGATCGCGGACAGAGGGATTCTCGAGCAGAGAAAGCTCGTTGCGTTGCGTGGCGAGACTTTCGTCGTGCGACAGTTTGCAAGCCTGCCGCCGCCGTCGCCACACACGTACACTCGGGAATATCTAGGGAATTCGGAATTTTCGTTTCAATTCTGACGTCACCGCGAAAGTTGCCACACTCGTGTTTCCCCGACACTTTGAGTTCTAGATCGAATTCTTCGATGAAAAGGTACAGAAGGATTCCCGGCCGGCTTGGAGGAAAGAGGAAAATAGGCCAACGACACGCGAAAAACCAGGCAACTGTCGTTTTATTGAAATACGCTGTTTTAGTGGCGGCGGCGGAGGAGGGGGGAGGGGAGAGAGGAGGGGATTTCGCTGGGACGGGATGTTGGCGAACGCGCGCATATTCGTGAATTGATAAGGCGCAGGGGCACACTGGCGCGCGGAGTGAGTGACGTGCGTTAAAATGAAAGTCCGTGAATGCAGACCGACGTGACTGAATTGTGTCGTACAGATTGTTGATCATCGCCACTTCGTGCTTCATAATTCACAGCCGTGAAACATCGTGCCATAAAATCAATATAGTCACCGTACAATATTCACGTGCGTGCGTATGGCACGATCGTGCGCTGTTAAATCATTACTCTTGCTCTTTTTATTCTTCTTCGGAAAAAGGAGAGAACGGTGTGTATAATGACAATTTGTAGAAACGAATTAGCATGCAAATATAAAATGGACCCACCGTAAAGAAAGTTTTTTAAATTAGTATTTTAAATTATTACTTATTATTACTTTATTTATTACTGCCTATTTACCGCAAAAAGCGTGTGAATATGTTTCAAAGGAATGTAGAACTAACCTTGGCGCGTCGGTGTTTATCGAAGTCACAATTATCTATAAAGAATAAAAGGATTTTCTGCATTTCTCTCATTCCATTAAACACACGTCTCGTTCGTTCGTCTGCTCTTTCACGTCTATTCCTTGTCCTCTATGCGCTTTCCCACGAAAAGTCTCCACCGGCGTTGGTTTACGCACGATAATTCTAGAAACTAGAGCGACCTCGTATCCGAAGATGGAGGAAATTGGAAGTGAAAAGAGATTCGATGTTTTGGTGAAAAGATTTGCCTTTCGTAACGCGAAATCCTTTTTCCAGATGAAATACTGTATATATTGTTTTGTCTTTTTTTCTTCCTTTTAATTTCTACGGTAGCCTCGCTACAATCACGTTCACGGATTGGTATTCCACCTTTCGAATTTATCAATACACTTTCTTCTATATTTATATCGGCAAGAGTCGATTACCAGAGAAGCCCTTTTGACAAAAGCATTTTCCGTTTAAGTGGAAAAAATAGAGAAGCTTTAGCAAGCCTTCGCTTATCAAAAAACGCACAGAAATTCTAACAAAAATTACAAATTGGCCATTTTGATCACTTTGGTAGTTCTAGTGTTAAAAGTGATACTCGTGATATACGGATAATACGGTTTTTCTAGCGTCAAGAATTCCTCAAGCTACCTCAACCCGCCCCCTAGAATTACCAGTTCGTTCCTCATCTTTTACATCATTGATATAAAAAGAAAAAAGGCTCGGCCTACGAGCCAGAGGAGGAAAAGACAGCATGTTTTTCTCGAAGGGAATGGACCTGTTGTGCCCAGTAGTCAAAAAGCAACCGAGTCCCCCATAAAACCGCATCCAACGTGTCAGCCTCGAGCGATCTGCTCCGCGTGGCCGGGTTTCCGCTCGCAGAAGGTCCGCCGACGCGTGCAGTGACAAACGACTAAGAGTTGCACGTCGTCGTCGCCACCCTCGCTTCGACTCACGCGGATTCGACCATCGTGATTAATGCAAACCTTTTGCCGGCAAGACGTTCCCCAATGACAGCGGGGCGAGAGGGAGGACGCTTGAAAATTTCTCGGGACGTAACCCTCGAGTTCGAAAGCACGCGAACTCTACGATTAGAGAGAGAGAGAGAGGAGAGGAGAGGGCAGACGCGTCCTATAAATAGATAACGCGCAGGATAAACGTCGGTGACTGGAATTCGAGATGAAAAGGGGGCGCTGCGGTCAACTCGATCCGAATTAACCTCGCTGGCGCGTTAATGACGTCCACTCGCGTCGCTCGTAAATTACACGATCGTCCGTGATCCTGAAGGTTCTCGCTGCGAATTTCCGCGGATTCGGCGTTCATCTTGTCGCGCACAAAGGTGAAACAAATATGAACCGCGATACATGATACATGATACATGAACATCGTGTGTCATGGCTGATAATTTGATCGATTTTCCATCCGACAGAATTAATGGTAATAAATCTAGCAATCTTTATTTTAAATCTCAAATCGAGAGGTTATTTATTAGCTCGGTAGTTTCATAGTACATGTTAAATTGGCCAGAAAGTAACTGCGTTTCTTCTTGTACGTGTCTATAGGAATGAAGGGTGAATTTTTTCATGAGAAAGAAAAACTTGGTCGTGCCATATCTTTTTGCCATATTTTTCAGGCGAACCTTCGTGATTCCACGTTCGATAACGGTTTCTGTTCCTTTTGACGAAAAACCGTTCGAATGAAAGAACGATTGGACATCGTCGTCAACAGTGAAATTTAGCAAACCAGTTTTGAAAATACAGTAGCCCTCACTTAATTAGCTCACTTTTCGAAATATGACGAAAAATGTTCTTTGTTGATCCTTTGAAAGTTTGATTTTGAAATCGACGCAGAAAGAAAAACGAAATTATTAACGAGCGCATTTTCTTGTTCTGAAACAAGCTTGAACAGATATCAGATATCAGATTGAACAATAAATTTACGATTCAAGATGAAGTTACATCTTAAGTATGGAGCTTTGCTCCTTTAAACAAATGTATTACGAGAGTTAATGGAAAACTATAACAATAACTATTTAGTTTAATTTATATATAACAAACGTCTTTACGACGACCGTTTAGTTTGGTTGATTCTTAACAACTGAGATTACAATATATTTTCCGCCATTTTATTTTCTTCTATATTATTCAACACATTGGCGACTACTTTGAAAAATATCATACTCTCGAAATTGATAAAAATTGATTTCATTTATAAAATTATAAATCAACTAAATACCTTGAATTAATATCTAAATGAACTAGTTTAAATTTTAGTTTTATTTAAGTTTTCATTCGTATAAACCTTTCACCAAATTTTCTGTCGCCTTACGGGCAGGTATTACAAAACCTAACCTAACTTAAACCTAGAGGTTAAGCTCGTTTTAGAAGTACGCGCGCTGCCACATAAGATATACATGTATGTCGATTATAAAAAAGCGCAATTACACCAATTACTCAGTATATTCTGTTGTATGTGTAATAGTTATGAGAGGGAAGACAAAGAGGAGAGAAACTTCCTTAAAATCAAGCATCGAAAGTCACTCAAGAAACTCAGTATCCAGTATAGTGATGCCAATTTATTTTGTTAATAACACGATTGTTTCGAGTGAGACGAGCGCGACAGACAACAACAGCATCGTCTTATACGCTCGAAGCAACCGCGACGTCGCTACTGTATGCACATTAACCAATTACCAGTTATCAACTCGTATACCGACATAACTTTGATTGGCTCGATGCTTGAATTTCATTTTCGAAAGCGCACAGACGAGTTTCGATGTTTGTACACACGCACACACATACATACGTACGTGTATTTGTACGTTGAAAATATGCGACGAAAATAAATGCAAAGCGGAAACGTCACAGAACCGTGTAATTGCGTCCCCCTCGTTGCATTGTTAACTTTTAACGATGTGCACGTTATTCGGCAAGCTTCTTTTTTCTCTTCTCTCTTTCCCTTTCTTTTTTCTTTTTTTCTTTTTTTTCATTTTTCTCCCCGTGTTCGATCGTCGTGTACACGCGATCTCTAACCGATCTACACTGAATTTCCCCATCTTCGATCGTGAGGATTTGAAATCATAAAGAGAAAAGTGGAATATTTTGCTCGAATCGATCTTCCCAATTCCGGTGATTTTGACATTGTAGTGTTATTACGACGATCATTTGTCACGTCATTTGGCTGCATTACGAAAAATTCACCTAATTATGCAAAGTCACGTTTTACCGTTGACTATAGTCATCATTGACCAAAGATATCCGCAAACATAGCCGGCTGTGCCGTAAATCACCACGGTCGGCCGGCAAATCAATGGATTCATAGTTTATTAAAGTCGATTCACGACACGTTGCCCCGATCTGTTCGCAACGTCCAGGCTCTGTACTCTCGTAACGGCGGCTGCAAAAGTTTAGCCAGCTTTTCCCATATTTTCCTTCCCAAAGGAAATTGCAAGTAAACTTTCGTTAACGCTGTTCATCAGGGCACAGCGTGTGAAAGAATATTATTGACACAAAGAGCACCTTATGTGTGCACAAAATTTTAACCGAGAAATGGAACAACACGCCATGCAAGTACACAGGGTGGGCCAAAAGTTCTTCCCCACCTATCGAAATGTAAGAAAAAACTAGCTAATTTTATTAATTTTAAATCAAATTTAAGTTAAAATGTGTGTTGCTTTAATCTGTAAAAAAAAAAATTACGAATTTATTTTAGTAAGAAGTGATTTTTGGCTCACCCTGTATTACGCGATTAATTGAATCCATGCCGTAGTTGCGAAAGGCTTGACCACGAAGTACTAATAATAAACTGTTCATCAAGTTGAAAACTAAGTAAAATATTATCATAACATGTTTCTAACACATTTTTGTTTTTTTTTTTTT
>CAJDYZ010011370.1:12539-24803 GCA_903986555.1 Heterotrigona itama
AAAGTAGATTTTAACGTCGGAGACCCTCTTGCGCAATGATTTATCAATTGATAATACGAGCGAATTGGGACAAGTTACCAGTTATAGGTTATAGATTTCTTCTTCATGATTTTATATTGGAGATAATGTAGGGTAATTCGTAATTCGCGAGATTTAATTTAATTAGTGGAATTTTCTATATTTTCATCATCAATATCATATATATAAATAAGAAATAATAGATATACACCATTATGCATAAATATTTGGGCACTTTTAAATTATCTCAATGTAAAATACAATTGAAATAAATCTCTTTAACTTAATCTCAACATTTGCAGTTAATAGATATTGCCAAGTATCTAATATTACAATAATCATGTTGCCAAAGACTCTGTTAAAGAATGACTTTAAGTATCGCACAATAGAGATTGCAAATATTTGGAAATTTGTAGAAATTTAATTTATTTAAATTCAGGTATTGTAGAAGTTTTAAAGCATTTGAAATATGCACCTCTATTTTTCACTATATTGAAAAGGTTCATGCAGATTTTATAAAACAACTTACTTATTAAAAATGGATATCAAACGTGAAAACGCGGAAAATTAATGGTAAAAAGAATTGCTGGTCAATCGTAACTGTCAAAACGTAAAAAATTCATCAAGCTTTTAATGAAATTGTACTGAGTGTCCAATTATTTATACACGGTGGTGTATGTTTCAACGCGGTAGTATAACGGTCATCGATATAATCGGTTTATGTTATATCGGTTGGAAAAAATATTTGCAAATCTGACAGATAATTTGACTCGAATAGATTTAGGTTACGTTTAGGTCAGATTTGGATTGGATTTTAGATTAAGTTTAATTGCCATACGTAGTGACCTCGAAAATTATACATAGTGGCCAGTAATCCTGAATCAGCAAAGAGGATGATTTCACGCGATGAAAAAGGTCGAAAGTAAAACAATAAAATTTTTTTCACACGTGTCTTCAAGTCAAATCGAATTTGAAAATTTGATAAACTTACTCTAATAGGATAACTCTGCTCGCTGATTATTCTACGTGCAAAAAATAAGTAAAAAAGAATGTAGAATAAAATTTCTGTGTTCGGAAGTTGCCTTGCTTTCGAGAAAATAAAGTTTCGCTTTTAATTGTAAGAGCAGGAAGTTCTTTATCTTCTTAGGAAAGAAAATTAAGTTTAAAAAAGAAATGATACTTCATTTTGGAGAAATTAAAGTTTGAGTACGTTTAATTATAATATTATTAATTACAATAAATATTATAATAAGTACTCTAAATATTATACTGCATTATATATAAATGTAAATAATATATACTATAATAGTATGTATTATATTAAAATACAAATAGTATAAAATATTCTTATAAATAAGTATTCTTTTTTCGATAATTTTCTGCATTTTGGAATATTCCATAAACACATAAAGATTATCGACAAATTTTCAAATTTAACTTTCTCGGAAATGAAGTTTCTTACAAAAAAAAAAAAAAAAAAAATTGTATCCTATATTTCTAGCTTCTTCCACGTAGAATTTCATCCTTGCTGATCATACTGTGACCATCAAAATATCCCACATACTATCATCGAAAGTGAAATTTCACATATTTTAGATGCGTTTTCCCTCCCCATAAACAATAAACCTGTATTTTAAGTTTGGAGCTTTTTTTTAAAAATCGTAAACTCGAATCAATTTGAGCTATTGGAAGGATTGATCTAAGTCGGAATTCTTCTCATGTTTCAATCTAGCTCTTCCTCCAGCCCAAATATCTCTTCGGATGTTTCATTGTCACTCGTTCCTCGCGGTAACGAATTTGTCGTAGCAGCCTATCGTTTCGAAACTACCACTTGAGAGTTTAGAACGCAGCTTGAGAAACAAAAAGACAGAGAGAGAGAGAGAGAGAGAAAGAGAGAAAGGAGGAAAAAGACAGAAAAGAGACAGAGAGCGTAAATGGTGCTGGAAGAGATCGTTCCACCAGCTTCAAAGCTTCTTCCGCGATGCAACGCATCAACGTGTGTATGTAAGTACGTCCTCGTGCATACTAATGCACAAAGTGGTTCGTTACCATGTATTTCTGTACATTTGAGAAGAGACGATTATTCGTGGAAAGAGTACATCGACCATCGACGATAAAATTTTGGTAAATATTTTCGTTTTTTTTGGGGGGGGGGGAGGGGGAAAAGGTAAAATAAAACTTTAAACGTTTGTTGAATGCAGATGCATTTAACAGCGATTGAGTTCCCTGTTTTTTGCAACGCTTCCGTTCGATTCTATGGCTGTTCGTGTTGGTAACAGACGATAGGGGAGAAAATTCAGAAAATTTTATCGAAATTGTCAAAACGAATTTTCAATGATATCTCCTTTTATTGGATATTTGGTCGAAACGTAATTTCCATGTGAGTATGGAACATCGAACGAAAGCAAAGAACGATAGAAAAAAATTAGACGATGATAGTTCCTCGATTTTTACCAAATGAGACATCGATTAAAAAGAAACGATTTTCAAGCAATTTTCAAATTGATAAATTAGAACTTTGAAAATTCAAGTTAAAATTTATCGTTGGGAAGAATCTCGGAAATGAATTGTCGAAACCATAAAAATTAAGTATTGTGACGCGAAAAAGGACATGAAAAATGTACACTTGATTCTAAGAAAATATTTACACGCGAACGGTTGTATTTTTTTCTATGTAATTCATTTCAAGTGACAATCAGTCAAAGAAGTCGCAAAATAGAAAGAGAGAGACTGTATGTATAACTATGGAACATTTTCGAAATGAAACTGAATCCCCGATACTATAGATTTTAATCAAATATTGAAACGTGAAGAAGAGTGTATGTACATGCTTGAAAGTCTTATTGTCAGAACAGTTTGTACATTTAACACTCGGTATCTATCGTAGACAATAAAATTTCTTAAATTACACGTATATATTTTGTAATACAATTGTTCATATGTCAACAGTTTACAAATTCTATAAAATATAAAATATTACTTAGTTCTTTTTAATTTTCGAAATTCCAAGACTTTTGAACTGGGGGATGTATAGTCGCTCAAAAAATGCAGATGAGAATTTATATGAGTAGATCGTTCGAAGTGACAATTAGTCAAGTGAATTGCCAATTAAAAAGAGTCAGATTGTATGGAACATATTTCATGTATTAACAGTTTGTAAATTGTTCGTTGTGTGAGGTGTTATTTAATCTTTCTAATTTTTAAAAAGAATATAGCGTACCTGTTCCAAGATTTCTGAACGGGGTTCTATAATCGTTCAAAGTCGTAAAAACTGTATGTAATACGTATTTTCATGACCAAAGATATGTATAAAACTATGGAACATATTTTTTACATTGACAATTTGCAAATTTTCTGGATAAAATATTACTTAATATTTTAAATTATTTTTAAATTATAATATTTTATGGTATTTTAAATAAGTATTTTATATAATATTTTAAAGTATTTTTATGACCAATATATATTTCGTCTGAAATAACAATCAGGGTCAAAGAAATTGCAAACTAAAAAGGGAAAGGTATGTATAAAACTATGGAACATATTTTTTACATTGACAATTTGCAAATTTTCTGGATAAAATATTACTTAATATTTTAAATTTTAATACAAATATAATACTGGGGTATTACAAGACTTTTGAACTTGGGAGGGTGTATAATCGTTTGAAACCGTAAAAAAATGCAGGTGAGCGATTGTGTTCTTAGAACTTGTACGTTGTTCGTCTGAACTGACAATCAGTCAAAGAAATTGCAAACTAGAAAGGGGGAGATTGTACAAGTGGTGGAATGTATTGCGTGGGACATGTGTAAGCAGGGTAATTGTAGTCGTTGAATAGCAGTCGTCAAGTGAAGTAGTCATCAAAGTAAGAGTTTTGCATTACACGGTCGAGTAGTAGAGTGAGGATTATAATGAACGATATTCTTCCAATCTCTGCCTTAAAAATTCTATCAATATATATATGTACATCTATGATAATAATAATCTAAATTATAATAATTATCTTGTCGTCGAAAGTGATTAGAACAATTTAATTCGTTCGATCGCAAATACATGGAGTTTCTGCTCGTTTCTATTCGTTAATTTGTAAAGTTCGTATGATTTAAAATTTGATCAAAATTGTTTGATTGAAATGAACCATCTTTTTGCACGTGTTCGTGTGTACAACTCATTCACCAAATTATCGACGATTTTTATATATCGAAAATTATATTATCTATATAATATCTATTTATATCTATCAAAAATTATTTTAAAATTAAAAGAATAGACAATTGAAGGAATAAATAATGTGATGTTTAACTAACAGGAAACTAGTGTAGTTTATTAATAACGAGAGATGCTAGAATGTAGAAAATAGTCTAATACCCTTACTCAAGTATAAAATAAAGTTATTTTCTTCCATAAATTCATCTTCTTTTTTGCTGGAGATAAATAATTTTTTTGCCTTACGATTTTCTTTTCAATCTTCGCATTTATAATCTTACGTTGTATTGATAAATGTATAGTATGTTGAAGCGTTATGTATAGAATTTATATATTTATTATTAATCTTCGATTTAAAGGATTGAAATTAAAAATTTGACTTTCAATTACACAGGATTGTAATTTTTTGATTTTTCCTTCAGATGAAAACTAAATAATATTCACCAGAAGTATGATATAATTCAACGTTAATGTTAATAAGACAAGGGATGAATATAATCCCCGCAGTTCTAAGTCGTATGCACACAAGTGCACTCAGCAAATCTTTAAAGTTCTTTCCTTTAAAGTTCAGACAGCAGAGGTCAGAGCTTCGTTGCGAAGTTTTTATTATCCAAATCTATTTTCCACGAAGAATCCTTTCGTCCAAATTGTTCAATCAACGAAACGAACCACTCTGGCTATCATTTGCTATATCAGGGATACACTAAATTACAACAGGGACGTTTTAGCATCGAACCTGACTAGAAAATAGCTCGCGGATTGAAATCAGATGTGATGATCTTTGCTCTTGCATGACTGCGTGCACGCAGTCTCTTTCATTAATTCGTTTCTTTTTAATTTCTATATATCTTTTTTTTTTTTAAATTTCCGATTTCAAGAGGCAATAACCTGAAGATAATTGCAAGCAGAGAACTTTGATGGATTGCACATTTTTTCACCGGGAGCGCTGTCATTTTGCGCAATGACGAAATTATGTTCGTGAAATTATAAGAAGACACGATGAGAAAGAAATATTAATAATAATATAAATTGATCAAAAATTAGGCCCAATTAAGTTCTAAACTTAAATTTTAAATTTAATTGTAATTTTTAATATAATTATTAATTATTAACTGCAACAATTTAACATATGTGTTGATAGTAACGAATGTGTGTAACGTGAAATATGATAATATTATCTGGGAATTGTATTTAGAAATTATATATTTTAAGATACAGTATAATAACAAGTGAAAAAAATTTTTTTTTAAATAATGAAGAAATATTAATGACAAAGAAAGTGATGAAGGAATAACAAGCAGATTTTCAAAATTAAGAAATAGAATTTGGTAACATAAATTGACTGAAAAGCAGTGTAAATGAAAAATCGCGTGAACGAAATTATTGATCTTCAATAGTTTATCAGTAATGTTAAATATGTCGAAAATTTTTTTCAACTTCATACAATCGCAGGCTTCAGCTAGAAAAAATAATAAATAAAGATAATGAACGAGTTCCTCGAATCACATTTTACAACTACAATACTTATTAGAAACAGATTCGACGGTGTTAAACGATTGATAATAAAATATTGTGTTTATTGATTAATGATACTATGTATTGATTATTTGAAAATGAATTTTATCCTCTAAAGAAAATTCACTTCTATCTACCAATCTGACACAAATTGAATTCCAACTAGAAAATTCGCTTAATTCGTTGAAATACTTATTTTTTACGAATTATCCCGAAATTTGAATAACACCTACATAGACGAACATAAAAACCTACCGTACCAAGGTGTTTCGCAACATGAAAAATCCCTTTTTGTATTTTATGCAGGGACAGTTTGACTACACGGTCGTAAAAACTTTCCTCCGACAGTTTACGAGCGTCGTGAAAATCGTCTTCGTACGTTTACCCTAATCACGGATTCTATTAATCTTTCATGGGACACCGGACAGTAAAGTTTCCGCTTGCTTGTTAAATCAACAAGGTGGGATCGCAATGACACGGGGAGCCCCGAGGTGAAAAATGCATCGGGTTCATTCGTTCCGTTGTCGGCGAGTTATCGCGCTCCACCAAAAGCTCTCTGCTCATTCTTTCATATAAATTTCCTTTTTTGTATAATGTCACTCCTCGAAGAGAATTGATCGAGATAACTTTTTATACATCTATCTTATAACACTATAACGCTTTCTTGTTACATGTGTGTGTAGTATACCTTCTTTCTTTAATTCCAGAACTAAAGACTGAATTTCTTCGTTTCGCAGAAAGGCGAGTATATAAATCTTTCGAGATTCACCTTGCGAGACAGTCGATTTGCGTTTAGAGAAATATTCGTGAATTTGAGTGAAACGTGCAGTGTACAACGACGATGTGTAACGTGTTTGTGAATCGTAGATATTTATATTTGTTTGTTTGAGATTTTGCGTAAGACATCACTTCCGATTACTTGCAGACTTTTACAATTAATAATAATATTATGCACAACGTTATCGTTGAAATGAAACTTCCCAATTTTTAAACGTTCAGTTCAATTCTCCTCGATGAATACCTGAGTCTGTAAAACTTATTCTGACAACGTGAACGTCTTGTGTAATTGACAAGTTAGTTATCTTAATTTTCAGAGATAGGAGACACAAATGTAATTTGTTTCCTCGAATTGAAAAGCCTTTTTCAATTCTGCATAAATTATTAAATAATAATTTTAAAAAAATAAAATAACATATGAAAACAGTTACGAGGCTAATTATTGTACACACACACACACACACACACACACGTAATATACTCTAGAGCCTCGTGTTTAGGGTTTCAATAAAAAAATATAAATTTATTACATTAAATTCACTTCATTAACCCATTAATTTTTCGATTTCGTACAATTTTGAGGATTTGTGAAAGAAACGGAGGATGGAAAAGAAATACTACGCGAAACATTAAAAACGGAATTTAGTAACGTAGCACACAATTATAAATGAAATATTAACAAGGAAGAACGCTGCTTCTTAATGGGTTAATCAAAATTAAGATTTTAATGAGACAAGCACTCGTTGCTCGTATGATTTTAAAAATCTCAACACAATAAAAAATATAAATATAAATAAATACGTAATATAATTATAGTGAAGAAAAGAGTAAGTAAAGAATAATTAAGCTGAAGCGCTGTACTTTTTTTAATTTCATCCTGCACTTTTTTCGAGAAAGTAGAATATTAAAGTTTCCCAGACTGTGATCATTTACGCACGCGCTGTTAACAGAAAAATATAAAGTTTCAGCATCCTCTCGCGAGCATGAAAAAATAATTCCGTTCAAATAACTGGCGGTATGCCAGATTGAATTGCAAAATTAACAGTGAATTCATAATGAAGAATAATGCAGCACTGTTGCGATACTGTAGTTAATTTGAATGATTCGAGGATGAAAATTGTTTTACGCAATGCACAATCATAATACTTGCCGACGAGTATTATTAACAAGTAAAATTGCACGACCGAGTGCCGTAATCGTTATGCAATTTCGCGGGCAAATTGTCGAGTTTTAACATGAAATATGTTTAAGCAATAATTTCCCCCACTTCGAGAAATTAACTCGCGATGCAACAGATATAATTCTTCGAGTTATTTAAACTGCCAATTCAATATTTATTTATTACGCAGAACGTATAACTAAACCAAAATTAATATTAAAAATTAATACTAAAAGGCTGAATAAATCTACGCGAAATAATAAATTGATAAATTAAAATTATTATAAAGTTTCGTGTACAAATAAATCAATGTTGAGAATATATGTTCATTTGATGGAAATTTTTACGCATTAATTTTTATATGCGTTTATTTAGTTTGTAAATTCTTCTCTCCGTTGCATCTGATCTGTTACTGCATTCGACTGCATTTGATAATTAGCTTATCAATTTTCGAGTTAATTAACTTATGGACGGTGGAAATCTATTTATAAATACTCGTGTTAAACGAGTACTCGTATTAAATGAAATGTTAAGTGAGATTTAATTTCCAATTTGGAAAAGTATCGTCGTTTAATACATTATCGTAATATCCATTGGGTAGAAATTTTATTCAAATTGTAATTCTTTCCTTTTAATGTTTCAGATTTCTAAGTAAAAAGATATTGATAAGATTTGACAGAGACGTTTGACGCTACATTTCGACGTGTTGGTTTTCGTATTATCGAATTGTGCTTATATTATTAAATGTTTGTGTAATGTAAAAATATTTGTATCTTAGCATTTTAAAGTGCCTTCGTATAATGTAGGGAAAAGTATATTATATAGAGGAGAGTATATACTGAAAGAAATTCTATTTACATTTGTGCGATTGATGAATCCTCCGTGTGTCTGACTTTCCATTGACCGATGCTACTGGCATCCACTTATCGTTAATATATTGTAATTATATCAAAGTTTTATTATTCTTAAAATATAAGAGAACTTTAATTTAAGATAAAATCATGTTGCATAATTTCAGTATCGTTTTGTCAACTGAACTGTTTACAAAATACAATTTGTATCATATATTTTTTTCAAGTTTACGATTAAACTTGTAATCGTAAATGTCTGTTCATTGTATTCCATACGTGTATTACATATTTTATTCATAATTTTGAAAAAATTTTAATAACGATATGTCGCTGAATATTTTTGTATTTTCGCAAAATGAACGAACGATATGACAGTGTCTGTGAAATCAGATTAACCGCGTAACAGAAAATTTTGATATTCATTTCGTTGCGATGTTTTCCCAAATTCTCAATGCACTAATATATTATCTGTTTTTTTTTTTTTTTGTGAAAAATGTATAAAATACTAGTCTGTTACTGCAAATTTGTTCTGATATTTCATCGATATAAATACCATTCAAAGAAGAATTTGCAATTTCATATTCATTTAATTTTTCTAACAAAAATGTCTGTACCATTGAATATTTTGAAATACATATTTCAAATGTATAAATATATTTTTTAAAATAGTATACAAATAAATTTTTGAGACCTGCTGTTTATAATTTCTGGATTTTTAGAATCCGACATATCAAAATTAATTTTAATGAGAATAAAAAGTATTTCCTAATTTAGCGTAATATATTGCGATATATTTATATTAGCAAAATATAAAATATTGAATGTGTAAATAAATGAAGCATTTAAAAAGAATGAACTTTTTGTTTTATTATTTTTATGTGCTCCATCCTGAATCTTCTATCATTTTCAAAGTACTTTACAATCAATCTTTTTATCCTTATTATTAAAGTATGTAACCAAAATTGTAAAACAATTTACTACTTTTTTACAACAATCAATTTGTAATTTTCCAATACACTATACATAAATTGTAACCATGTATTGTTGCAACAAGTTCTTGTTTCGAACAATAAAATAGAAGACTTACTGCGATGAATTTTTCATAATTTCAATTTTTCTGTAATTTACTGTTTTTCAAAAATTTTAATCAATGCTAGTAAATGCTCTATCTATCAATCTTAGTAAGTCAATTTTTCTGTAATTTACTGTTTTTCAAAAATTTTAATCAATATTAGTAAGTGGTCTATCAACAACTGTCTGAAAACGTCACATCAAAGAAACAAGATCATTCTCTGAATCTCAAGAAAAATAGTTCTCAGTTAAGGACCGAAAGTGTCATATTTCATGAAAACTTCGGCAGGTAAGCATAAAATGAGATAGTCTGATAGTTCCAAGAACTGGGGGAAAATTTCGGACGTTTAAGTGGGATTTCTATAATAAGTCAGACGCATCCGTCCGACTATTTATACATGAGTTTTTGTATCCATTTACGGAGTAAGTTCGCGAGAATCGTGATCCGTTCAAATCTAATTAATAACGTTTGTCGTCTTCGGACAACGACAAACAAGGTTTAAACAAACCTAAATCGCGTCGGCGACTAACCGGATTACTCGCGTCTCGAGCGGAAACGGAGGACCCGGCCTTGATCACGAGGCCAATTCACCTTTAATCTCCCCTTAATTAAACGGAAGTCACGGTCTTTTATCTCTGGACATGGTTTCGTTCTCGCCGGGGATTTTAATAACAAACGTTTATATATATATATATATATATATACTTTCATCGAGAGTTCTACATGCTCGCGTGTTAATATGGATGAAAGAGGTATGCAAAAACCGTTCCCGATTGAAGACATCGAATACTCGCCAGCTGAGCGCACTCGTCAAAGTTTCGTTGTTCGTTTGATCTTCCGCCAGCGTCATCCAGCTCGGCGAAAAGAGCCGGATTTTGCATGAAAACGCAATGAAAGCGAGTAACCGATTTTCAGGAACGTTTGATGGGTCTCTCTCTCTCTCTTTCTCTCTCTCTCCCTCGTGTAATCGAACTAATACTCGCGGCAATTTGGAAATTTTGGAGACCGTATGTTATATCCTATAGTTACATGCTTTGTAAGAAGAGAAGATGAAACTTTGGTATAACAAATTGATCATTTTGATTTGCACAAAAATTGTGAGAAAATAGTGAAAATAGAATCGCGAATTTTCCTATATTTGTGGAAAATTTGAAGCTGCAAAAATGCACGCATTGCGAATGATAGGCAGATAAGATTTTGTCATAACAATACGTGGAACAAACGAATTTCTTTAAGTTTACGAGAATTTAAAAATGCATGAAAATTCACAGTCTAGGTATTTAATTAATTAATTAATGCAATGTAGTAAATTGTTGTACACAGTGGCTCAGATAATTGTTCATTAATTTGAAATTGAATTTAGTTTAATAATGATTGAATTGAATTGAATTAAAAATATTATTAAATTTATAGAATTTATACTTGTTAAGAAATAAAGTTTACATTGATTTTTTTGTGTCATCTTTTTAAAATATTTGTTAATATTTTAATACATGATATGAAAAAAAGAACATAAATTATTACATTCCATTATATGTATATGTATAGTTTTTAACATCTTAATATATAATATATTTTTAAATATATATTTTCATTTCAATTTCTATGACGTCACATAACATAAAAATTACACACAATCTATATAACTATATTTTAAAAATTTTATTTCATTTTGACACTTATTAGTGTACTATTATTATTATTATTATTGTATATTTATTCTGCTGATGATTTCTGTTACTCTTATTTATTTGAAATACAAATCAATATAATATACTAACAATTTAATTTAATAAATAATTTACTACAATTACTTTAATCTATGTTATTGCATTATAATCTATTTATTATAAACTTGTGACAAGTCACAATTTTTATTCTTGTAAGCTATTAAAATTATAGAGGGTTAACTTTACGTTTATGACATAGTTATAAAAATTGTTCATTTTCAATATTTCCTTATATGAAATTTATAACGCATGTTATTTATGTGTTTTCTCATTCTTTCACTATTATATTGAAAATGTGTCTCACAAGCTCCCGGAGAAGCTCAAAGTTAAATTTTATAGCGTTTAAATTTCACTGACCCAAATAACTCTACTTTACTCTAATTTAATACACCTTTCAAGTAATAATAGTATAATAATAAGATTCTAATAAACTTTCAAAAAAAAAAGTGATTATTAACGAACAAGGAAATCAATATTCTTCCGAACGGGAATTTCAATTTTCAATTTTCAATAGTACTGCAATTTGAAAAACGTAAACGAACATTCGAAGTTAATAGACTCTATTGAAAATATTAATAACTATGTAAATTACAATGTAGCAAGTCGTTGGAAATCGACGGACCGCGTGATAAAAATGATTGATGTAAACTGTTATCGATTTAACTGATCGTTCATTTCAACAGATTCGAAAAAATATCACAGCTGGTTAGGCGTAACAGGAAACAGATGGAAAAACTATTATAAAAGGAAACAGAGGTTTTGACTTTACAATAAAAATAATTGAACGGCGGTGCTATTACTTTGACAGTTTTAAATCACCGCTGACGTTTTTCATTGTTCACGGACAATAGATATTTTAATCTTTTTCGCAATTTGTTCAACTACATTTTTTGTATATTGTGTACTGAATACTAAAAAAAAAAAAAAAAAAAAAAA
>CAJDYZ010011371.1:2619-12811 GCA_903986555.1 Heterotrigona itama
GGCCAAATGGAAGACAGACTTTGAGAAACGCGTGATGATACGACGAGCAAGAATGGCAAGAACAATTAATATATTTGGTTATATATTAGTATGCGTTTTGATATGGTTGCTAATGGTTTTCCCGAGATTCGGGATCACCATCCGATACACAACGAATGTTACCGACATAAAGAAACTTCTCCCGTTACCAACTTATTACATGTACGACGTTACCGAAACTCCATATTTTGAAGTTATGTACATTATCCAGTCTACTAGTCTACTGGTAGCGACATTCTGTTATACCGGGGTCGATAATTTCTTTGGAATTGTAATCCTTCATATTTGCGGCCAATTAGAAAATCTCCGTTTTCATCTTTCAAACATGAAAGAATCACAGACATCGAAACACATTTTAGCAGCTATTGTAGAAGATCACATACGACTCATCAGGTATTACATATACATATTTAACACACGTCTAACGTTGTTCACACAACATACATTTCACATTATTTTTCTCTATTTTCCCAAATAATACATATCACAATATGTTTCATTCCATTTATTTATTTAACATACAATTAAAATTATAGAGCGATTAACGTGATAGAGAATACATCAACGCTGTTAGTTCTCGCGTTGTTAATTAATTTTGGTACGTGTGCTTGTATCTATGGGTTATTGTTAATCACAGTAAGTATCAAAAATGAATGCGATCGCTATTGTTGCACAGGACGTTGATCGCAAAACTGATAACATTGACATTGACATATTCAAATGTTTCTTAAAATTAGGTACCCGCTGGTAAAGAGGAATTTTCTGTAGTTCGAGCGGTCTACTTAATTTGTAATTTTGCAAATACATTTCTTCAAACGTTCCTCTATTTCATGGCGGGGCAAATGTTAGTAACACAAGTAGGTAAAGATTTTCATTTCATTTCCTTTCGCGACTCATTGCATCGCCTGTTTATATTCATTCAAAATCTCTTTGTGATACTTGTAGTCTGAGAGAGTACACGATGCCGCGTACGAATGCGAGTGGGTAAATCTGCAATCTAGGAAAGCGAAAAACTTGATTATAATCATGGCAAGATCGAGGAAACCGCTTCATTTAACCGCGGGAAAATTATTTCCTGTAACGTTGCTAACGTTTTGTAACGTAAGATTCCTTTCATATTCTTTTCTCTTTTATTTTGCTTTTTTGATCTTTGTTTTGATTTTGGTTTTCACTTGACACCATTTCAGATATTAAAAATATCACTCAGCTACATATCCTTCCTACTGACAAAGTATTAATGAGATATTACAATTTATGAAAATTCGTCAGTCAATTTAAGTGATTTTCTCCTGTATACGCCACGATGAAATAAATCAATTTTTTTTTCTTTTTTCTTTTTTTTTTTAAGAAAAGACATAGATAGACCGCTGTGTACATTTAGACACAAGTATCATTATTTATGATAGAAACAAATACACAAACTAATGTTGGAAACTTTGAATTGATTGTTTTTGTCTTCTTATATTCATTACACGAGCGACAAAAGTACAGTATACAGTTAACGAAGGTTTAATCTAATTAATTTTCAGAATTCTTTCCATTATCTGAATAAAGTAAAAAATACATCAATTATAAAAGGATCATGAGAAAAATAAAAAGAGAAAAAAAAGGAGGGAAAAGAAATTAAAATGCATAATTAGGAAGAGTTAACCTCATTTATGAGCCGTGAAATACCCGCGGTAAATAATTCAAAGTAAATAACTGAAGTCCTCCTTTTTCAATTTGGAGGAATACATTGCAAATAAATAAATATATTGTACATGTAACATGCATTGAAAACGATGTATTCTGTAATATAGTGTAATCGTTATTGAGCGCGATCATTCAACGTGCAATCCCATGTAAAATTTATTAGATAGTGGCATGGTCAAGTAATGAATTTACGCATGTACTTACATGCATATAATTGTGTAGTAGATGCATGGTATTTATGTAACGTTTGCTTGTCATATGTAGTGGAACGCGCAGTATAGTTTCGTGATATAGAAGTAAATCGATCGATCCAGCAGATATAGGTTTTTGCAAGAAAAAAAAATAATAGGATATGTGTATAATCGTAAAATATACAAGAAACTGAAGACGTTTCAAACGAAAAATAAGAAGGATAGGAATTAACAGATTTTGATTTGCCTGTTCTGCTTTGTGGGTGAAATATGCAATTTCCGTAGTAAGTATATAGATATAGAGAAGAATCATCGTTTGCTATTGGTTCGGTCGTAACAGATAACGGAATAAATGATCGTACGAAATAAAATTTTATAAATAAAATGAAATTTCCATGTGTAAAACCCTTCGGATCGACTAAATTGTTCACCGCACGTACACATTTAAGGTTACACGATTCTATATAGTATTGGCTGAGACATTTCTGAAAAATGATCTCAAATTATATTTGTATGCACAGCATGACAGAATTAAATAAATAAATTTCATTTTCAGAATAAATCGTAGCAAATGGAAGATTTTAAAGTGAAAGATGAACCGATGGATGCGTTAAACATAGACAGTCAGGTTATGGTAAACGTTTTCTATGAAACAGCAGCACCATACAATACAATGCTTCCACAAGGACTCTAACTTAAACCTTACTTTAAGGACGAAAACATTGTAAGCGTTGTACTTAAGGAAGAACCCGGCGATAGATTTGATCCAGACTACATGGAGGACATCTGCTCTGGGACATTCGAGAAGGTATTTTTACCTATCGAAAATAATGAAGTTGACTTCTCTAATGAAATGGTAAATTTCATTCAAAATTCTCAGCGATTGAGTTTCATTTGTAGAAGAGTCAATCGATCCAACAAAACAATTCTAGGTGAAACTTGAATTGGATGGAGAATCCAGTAGTCATCAGAACTGGACGGCGCAAATCGCAAGCACAAATTTATGTGACAAAGAAGATGGTGCTATGCAAAGGTGCTTAACGAATGCAAACTTTGCTCAAGTGCATGATGCAGAGAAACATTCTGGATTTTGTCCAAATGGACAGCAGCCGAAATTTTATAAAATACAGTGTTCCATTTGCAAGAAATGGTTTTTAAATAATGATTCCATGGTCACTCATCTAAGAATGCACTGCAGTGGAAATCAGTGTGAGGTTTGCCAACAAAATTTTCAGGATAGTTCCAGTTTACACGCTCATATGTTGACTCATGTTGGGATGAGTCCATTGGAATGCAATGTCTGTCAAAAACGATTCGCTTACAAATGGTGTCTACGTAGTCACATGCAAATGCATGTGCTAGAAAAACCGTACGACAATGACACGTTGCAACAAGTGTTTATGAAAAGACCAGATTCTGAGCATGATCAATCAATGAGCACAGATGAAAGAGTGTTTGAATGTGATGTTTGTCACACGACGTTCAAAGAGAAATCTAGTCTAAACCGTCATGTGCTTACTCATACAGAGGAAAGACCATATAAATGCGATGTATGTTTTGCAGCATTTAGGGAGAAAGCAAAGTTGAACATGCACATGACGTTACATGGTGGGAACAAACAGTTCAAGTGTACAATGTGTCACAGATCATTCACACAGAAAACAGCATTGAACAATCACATGTTAGCGCATAGCGGTGAGAAACCTCATGCATGTAATATTTGTGAAAAAACGTACAAACGAAAATCAGAATTAATAAGGCATACGATGGTTCACACTGGAGAGAGGCCGTACGAGTGTAAAGAATGCCTAATGACTTTTAGAGAAAAGGCAAAATTAAACTCTCACATGCTTGTACACACGGGTGAAAAACCACACGAATGTCATATATGCCATAAAGCGTGTGCCCGAAAATCCGATCTTAATAGCCATATGCTATTACATACAGGGGGTCAATATGATTGCAAAGTTTGTGACAAAATATTTACCCGTAAATCGGATTTAAATCGACATACTTTGATACATACAGGTGAAAAGCCATTTGCCTGTGAATTATGTAACATGGCCTTTAGAGAAAAAACTAGATTAAATTCTCATATGCTTATACATACTGGTGATAAACGTCATGCCTGTCATATTTGTCACAAAACGTTCAAAGAGAAGTCTTCATTGCGGAAACACATGTTAAGTCACACCGGTGACAGACCATACGAATGCTATGTATGTCATAAAGCATTTACTCAGAAAACAACGTTAAATAGTCATATATTGGTACATGCAGGAGAACGACCATATGAATGTAGTGCATGTCAAAAGATATTTAAGGATAAAGCAACGCTGAAAAAACATTTGTCTGTGCACATAAATGAAAAAACTCATGAATGTCTGATTTGTTTAAAAAAATTCACCCACAAAGCTGCATTAAATAGTCATTTATCGACAAATCATACATCCTAATCAGCGGGATCTAGTCTATTATATTTCGGCTTTTAGTTTCTTTTTACTAAGCACTGTTCATATATAGCTGCGTAAAGATGATTACGTCTATCTGTATCTGTTTTATATGCTATATGGTCCAAATTGAACGATCATATTCTTTTCTGTATATCTTTATGTATAATAAATTAATTTCTAATTAATTCTTAACGATCCCAGTCCTTTACAACCTCTCTGTGAGTTTATTGTATTTCCTATAAGACATTTATTACCATTATAACAGTTATAGACATTGATAACGTTTTCCCGATTACATCACGTTACATTCATATTAATTTCATACACGTGTATAAATAATAATCGAAAAATATCGTGATATTTCTCACGATGAAAAGATCCTACTTTTCTATCGTTTAAAAAAATTCCCTAGCATAATGATGTAGATTTTCTTACTAGATGAGCAAAGCGAACAAAATTTAAGTATCAATGATGATTGTTCGTCGTACAATGATTGTATATATATTTTAACTAATTCTTTGTTTGTAACACACAATTATTCGTGATATTTTTTGTTGGCTAGTTATTATTGTTGATTATACATGGAAATTGTCTTTTAAACATAAACCATGCTTAAAAAATTGTTTTTGTTAAATTATATATGAATATATTAAATTAATAAAACGTATAAATTTTTTGTAATTTAAAATTAATCAGAAAAAAGAATGGAATTGTCACAAAATCTTCAGATCTCATCTGACGAAAAAACAAAAGGATTTGACTTATCAGCTGGTAAAACATGGATTTATCCTGAAAATTGTCCTGTCAGAGATTATCAATTCAATATAGTTCAAGCAAGTTTATACAAGAATACATTGGTTTGTTTACCCACTGGTAAATATTTTTAAAAAACATTGCATTCAAACAAGAATGTGTACTTCATATTTATCTCCTTTTGTTCCTTCTTCTATTATCGTTAGGATTAGGAAAAACATTTATTGCTGCAGTTGTAATGTATAATTTTTGGAGATGGTATCCATGTGGGAAAGTTGTGTTTCTAGCACCTACAAAACCATTAGTTGCTCAACAAATCTTTGCGTGTCACAATACAATGGGTATTCCTAGTTCAGAAACTATCGAACTTACAGGTACATCAATAATATACTAAGTTTAAAAATCGACAAAGTTTGAATGTTATATGATTTATCTATTTAATAATTATATCATATTACATTATATTATTACATATTACAGGAGCAATCAACCACAAGCAGCGTGAAATAGCTTGGTTAAAAAAAAGAGTAATATTTGCTACGCCTCAAGTTTTTCATAATGATTTAGACAAAAATATTGTACCAAGTGATTTAGTAAAATGTGTAGTTATAGATGAAGCTCATAAAGCTTTGGGTAAACATTCTTACTGTGAGGTATTTATTTTATATATCATTCATGAATAAAGGAACATCTTTTTCATTATCAATATCTTTTAATAACTCAAGTAATAATATGTTTTATATCCACAGTGCATTCGAATATTAAATGGAAAGAATCAAAATTTCAGAGTATTAGCCCTTTCTGCTACACCAGGAAATAAAATTGATAATGTTCATGAGGTATATATTTTGTGTTAATATCAAATAGATTACAAAATCTTTTTGTAATTGTACCATGATTTTTAGCAATAATTAAATCGTATCTTGTACAGGTGCTACAAAATTTACTAATTGCTCATATAGAATTAAGAGATGAAACTTCTCTGGACATTATACCTTATATTAATAGAAGAAAAGTTGATATAATTTTAGTACCACTTAGCAGCAAACTAGTTGAATATAAAGTGAGATATATCTTTATTATGGATCGTCATGTTCAAATTTTACTTCAATACAATATTCTTCGTGGACAAACCGCAAACATTTCAAAAGGAAGGGTAAGTTACACTATTGAATATTTAACAATAATAATTTCCAAAGGGATTTCTCTTCCTGTTTCAGATATTTCATTTATTGAAGGAATATCAAAAGAGAACGAATAAATCGGGACAAATTATAAAGATATTAAATATATTAGTAACAATGTACCATGCTTACGAACTTATGATTAGAAACGGTCTTAGGGCGTTTTATAAATTTTATCAAAGTATAGAATTTTCACTTTTTCTTCTGTCACTTTCTACATAGAATTTATATTTAAATAATTTAAATAATCTTTACGTTATTTTGATAGATCATTCTGATAAATTTTGGATGAATGAAGAACCACAATTGCAGATATTACTTGAAGATATTAATACTTATCTTGGTCCATTCCCAGACATAAACATTTTATCTGAAGAAGCTGTAGTAGAAGTTTGTATAAACTTACATAAAGTACAAGAAATTTGATATTTTTTTTTGTGTATAACTTAGAAATTAATTTCAGATATCACAAAATCTTACATTTGGCCATACCAAGTTCGATAAGTTAAAAGAACTACTTTTGTTTCATTTCAAAGATACTCGGGAAAAACAAAGCGATACAAGAGCTATAGTGTTTGTCGAGGTTTGTGATTTTCAAATTCACTGACACGGTAGAATTTTATACACGACATATGTTATTTCCCTCTTGTACAGTATCGAGATATCGTGAATGAAATTTTTATTCTGCTATTACAATGCCAACCATTAATAAGGCCACAAATATTTGTTGGTCAAGCTGGACAGAAACAAAAACAACAGATGAAAGCGTTAGAGAATTTTAGAAATAATCATGTTAATGTTCTTATATCTACCAGTATAGGTAATATACAACATACACGATAATATAAAAAGTGATACAGTACACGTTGTTAATGAAAATAAATTTTTGTAAAACTTGATGTTTGGTAGGAGAGGAAGGACTGGATGTTGGAGAAGTAGATTTAATAATATGTTTCGATGTAACTCAACATTCACCGACGCGGTTAGTACAAAGAATGGGAAGGACAGGTCGAAAACGCGATGGACATATAATTATTCTTGTCACAGATGGTAAAGAACACGAGGTAATCAAAAGTACAATCTTCCAAAATATATAAAATATTTTATACGTTGAATTCTAATATTATAAACATTCTAATATTATTAGATATTAAAATCGACAATGGCTAGGAGAGATTCTTTGAACTTTAAGATATTAAATACGAGCAACATTTTTTCTTCACTTTATGAAAATAATCCTCGTATGATTCCTGATGTTTTTAGACCGGAATGTCTAAAAATGCAGATTAATATACAACCAAAAAGTCCAGTTACAAAAAGTAGAAATTATAAAGGAAAATCAAATAAAAAGGAAAGAAAATATCAAAAGGGATTAGTAAACCAGGTCTTAAAAGAGATTAGTAAACCAGGTAACAAAGTTATACATTTATGTTTATTGCAGTATCATTTGTAAATTCTATCGATATTAATTTTCGTATGCTAATTTTAGAATCCAATTTTGAATCGCACAAAGAAGAGACTAAATTTTCGATGATGAAGTATTTGAGAGTTGAACAAAGTAAAGAGAATGCGAAGTGTAGTTCCGAAGTATTTAATCCCGAGATAATTGAAAGTAATAATATTTACAAAAATATACCATCATCAGATGTGAAAATCCTTTCTTCTGACAACGATGGCATTGATTTCCTTACAACATGTGCTTTAAGAATCTCTGAAAAAGAAGAGGTAGTAAAGAATAAGTGCAAAATCGATAAATCTTACATACCGACATATTCTTCCATAAAAAATTTTTTCAATTTTTCTATACCGGATACTAAAATCCTCGATTTTTTGATCACGCTGAATGATGTTACTCCACTTGCTCCACTTAATGTCAATAAAAGCAAATTAGATGATGATAATAAAAATGACAACGATGATAACAACGACATCTATAACAATGAATGTGTATTTGAAAACGTAATAACAGATATCATTGATAAACCTCAACGTCAATTGCCTTCTAGATTTGAAGATTTGCTCGATGACAGTAGTAAATCGGACGAAGACGATCTATTTTCTGCCCTTTCGATCGCTTCCGATCGATCTGCAAAGAACGACATTGTTGAGTCAGAGCCAATTGGAGCAGGAAATAAAAATAATACATTGAAAAGCTTGGAACCCGGCAATTTTGAAGATATATTAAATGAAACATCAGACGACTCTGAAATTAAGTCCGTTGAAAACTTTGGACAAAGCTGGACGAAACATACCGATATTAATAACGACGTGGAAGTAAAAGACTCTGCGAATGCTGTAAGATTGAATAATAATTTCAAATCGAAAGACGATATATATTTTGAGGAGATGATCGAAGTAAGCGATAATTTTTCTCCGATTCCGTTTAACGAGTGTGAACGTAACGTTGAAAGCAAACGTAACGCAAAAATAGAAGATAAAGATAACCACTCGCAAGGAAAGATGTTCGAAATTGAAAATAAACGTATTTTTAGTATAACACAAGCAATCGATGAAATATCTCGATTAAATTCAAATTCAAATTCAATCAATTCGAACTGGATGCTAGATGAATCGGAAGACGATATATTTCAAGATGAAAGTTTTTCAGAGCAAGTTGATGATCAATTGAATTTTAATGGAGAGATGATTAATTTAATTGAATATAAAAAAGACGAACAGAATTCCGATAAGTCGAAAAATTTAAATAATTCAGACGATCGATCGATACCGAATACCGAGTTAAAAATGGAAGAATTCGAATGGAACGATGATTTTGATGAAGTGTCAACTGGTACCGTGAAAGATTACGTGAAGAAAGTGAAGAAAAGTGAAGAAAGACAGAAGAGTGAAACAGCAACAGAGAAGGAAACGAACATGGGAGCATATTTTTCAGACGACGAAGAATGGATTTCAGTCGAAGAACCGATAAATATTTCAAAGGAGAACGCTTCTCGACGTACAACCATAGCGAATAAATTAGCAAACATGGGAAAACGTTGGAATGCAAAGAATGAGAATTATTCCAGGAATAGAAACGATTCGATGAATCGTGATTCAACTGTAAAAGAACGGGGAACAAGTATTTTTTATTTGATCGATGAATCAAGTGATAAAAAAGAGAAGGGAAACGCTGCAAAGTGTTCCCGGAAACGTAAACATAAAGTTGGAAAGTTGAAAAAAACAAAAAATGAGTTTATACAGGAGGAAGCGGACGTTTCTTCAAATGACAACACGACGGATGAAAGTTCCGAGACGGACAATGATCTCGAAGATTTCGTCAGTTATACGCAGGATATACACGATACAACAGAAGGCATGCACGGCCATTATCTACGAACCATTAGAAGCCCGATAAAAAGACAGGGTGGTTTTCTCTTCAAGCAACCACGCCCGCCCGATTCCAATGTAGATGTATATTCGCAGAACTTAACCGAAATACACGACCAATCTTACATAAACGTAAGTGAAGATCATGCGAAGCGATCACGTGAATAACGTAATAAAGACAAAACACAAACTTGAAAGCTTGTTATGTTACGTTGAATGACTATGTTGAATGCTTGTTTCTTCTAGGATTCGTTTTGCGTAGAGGAAGAGAAAAGTGACGATCAAAAGATTACTCGAGACAGCGAACTGTCCGAACTGGAGAAAGCGGAACTGAAGCTTGAAAAGCGAAAAAGGGCACGCAAACGAAAACACAGTAAAGACACTAAGATTGGACAGTCGAAACGAAGTAGACGAAGGAATATAATAAAATCATTTAGTAGTAGCAGCAGTGAAGATGAGACTGAAATGTTGCGCAAACAAATAAGAGACGAATCGTTTTTGTTAACGCGATCGTGACGTTTTCTCTCATTTTTTTTTTTTTTTTTTTTTTTTT
>CAJDYZ010011376.1:5479-19355 GCA_903986555.1 Heterotrigona itama
CGCTCGGGGGATTTGACGCCGAACTGTGATAAAAGGGGCTGTCTTTTTCGTGTTGCTGACATGGTGATAGTACGAAGTTAGTCGGTCTGTATCCATGAGCACCACTTTGTACACTCTCGATGATAGTTTTTGTCGTCGCGGCCGCCGGCGGCTCGCATTGAACCATGTTCAGCAAAAAACTTCACGTAGACGTCAAAAAGTCAACACTGAAGATTCAGGATGTTAAGAAGGATAGCGCAACTCGGTTCAAGCATCTTAAGATCGTATTAGGTGAGCAAACGTTTCGTTCCCATCTGCTCGTTAATCCTTATTGTTCCGTGAATCGGCTAACATTCACTCGTCATGAAAATTAATCACAAACGAGGAGTTTTACAGTTGCCAGTTAATGTATACGACGACAGTTAAAGGAGAGGGGCGGCAATTTTGTTAGTATTTGCCGCCTACACGGCAGTATCAAGACAGTTTTAATATTGTCGTAGATTTACGCATCTACATTAGACGGTTTCTCAATTTTCCTCACCAATTTTACAAAGCTTCTGTTATCAACACTACTATATTAACATTTTCGCATTTAGTTTCTTACTTATGCGATTTATTGTTTTTCTTAATTCTGCGCGCACTAACGGTAAAAATTGGATGACTAATTTTTTAATAACTATTGATTATTGTTTGTTTCTTATTGTTTATTTCAAATATTATTGAATGTCAAAACAGGTCTTTTTTTTTCCTTTAAAGGAAATAATTTTCTTGTACTCAATTGTAATGTAATGGTATAGTGTTAAGTAGTAGTATCTAATCACCAAACCGCATGACCACAGTAACCAACCTACCATGGCCTTCAATTTCAGCTAATGTTACATTATTATTATTATTATTATTATTATTATTATGCATAGATAATGTTGTATGCTTAAATGTCCAATATCAACGAATAAATAATTTTGCAAGTTATTTGCAAGATTATTGAGAATATATAAATGATTGTTATAAAATTTCTATTTTCATATCAAGCACAATATTATCATTATTGCACTTATTTTGTCCTAGAAATAAATATTTATTTTAATTTGAAAAAATGTAAATACTTTCTGTTATCTTCATGCAATTTATGCATTTTTTTTATTTATTATAAAATGAAGTATGCTACTTTATAATTTTATGATTATATAGGAATTGTATTATAATATATTATAACAGTGGTTATATAATATAGAAGAATAAAGTCCTACTACATAAGTACAAGACTAATAGTGATACATAATATAAAGCAAATTTTCTTGCAAAAGAAAAGTAACTGTGATCTTTGAATTTTAGCTACAACATTTGCAAAAGTTGAGATAATTTTATAGTATATATAATACTTAATAATACTTACTACTAGTAATACTAGATAATTTTATAGTAAAATAATAATTTTTTAATATAGTAAGAAATTATATGGTATTATTTTACAGAAAATGTGGACACTGATGAAGCAAAGGGATTTTTTGAGGGCAACTTCAGTCATGTCTATTTTATTCTGTATGATTGTTTTGTGTCAGCTGAAACAAATTTGCGACAACGAGGTAAAAATATTGGCTGTAAAAATATATATTATATTCTATAGCTGTAAAAATATATATTATATTCTATATATTAACAATATATATTGCAAATGCTTCACTTTCATCATAATACAATTATACCATGTAGTAATTATAGAACTCCAATTATATTAACATTATAATTATATATATTTGTAAAATGCTATTATTTTATTACTTGTTTCTCTATTTTGCTGCCAGAACTTTCCTTCCACATTGGTGAGTAATAGATAGATGATAAGAGTGTATATTCCTTGCATGTTGCAGTTAGAGTTCCATTAATTTGATCATTATATCTGATTTTATATACAAATATCATGTCATTATAATATTGATATATATATAAAAGTTCTATAGCGATGTTCTTTTTTTTAATTTTTTCCACTAAATATTATATATTTAATAAATATTTCGTTTATAGTGCATAAAGCACATAGGGAGGAATTGGAGCAGGTATTACAACTCTTGGAAAAGGTTTTAACACTTCTACCTGAGCTTCTTAATAGAAGGTGGCAATGTCATAGTCTAGCAAGGATTTTGCAAAAGCTTTTACATCCTGGTAATAGTTGGAAACTCAGAAGAGAAGCTATAAGGTATGTACATATACTTAGTGATGTTATTACATAAAAAATTTCATGTTTATATAATGTATACTAAATTAATTGTAGATACTTTATTTTATGGTACCAAGCACTTGGTGAAAATGCTCCCGATCATATTCATCAAATGTTTGCAAGCTTAATACCAGGGTTTCCACCTCAACAACCATCTCCTTATAAGTCTGAACGTAAAATAGATGGAAAAAGAGATAAACTTGTCAAAGTTATTGGTTGTGATGATAAAGATAAGAAGGAATTTTATGATACGCAATTGTCACAAAGTACTTTTCATGACAATGGTTCATACCAGTGTCCTGTTACTCCAATTGATAGTGGACCTATTTTACCCCCACAAAGTGGGGAAAAGCCTCTTGATAATGAGACTGTTCGATTTTTAGAAGCATTACTTGAATTTATGGTTACTCAGGTATATATATATATTTTGAAGTAATGCAATTTCATATTACTAAAAACTGTACTAAAAAGACTGCTATCTAATTTGTTTGTAGGTTGTAAAGATAGAATGGAGAGATAAATCTTCACGACAGCACAAAACTTTTCAATTTTTATTAGAACGTTTTAAGGCTACGTATCTTCGTCATATTTGTCCTGAGTTTGACGAGAATTTTTCGTTGTACAAACCGAATTTAGAATTGCCTACGATGCGTAAACCAACGAATCAGAGTCAGGATAATTATCTATTGTGTAAAGTTGCTTTAATTAAGTGGATCGCTGGTTTTACCCATATCGCTAGAAAAGATGTTCGTGCCGCACACCTTTCGCATAGGTATTTTAATACTAATAATATTTTATATACATTATAATAATTTTTAACAAAAATTACGATTAACAGTTTTCTATTTTAGCACAACTCCAAATGAAGAAAATACAGAATCAGAACTTCGTCGAGTTTCAGTCACTCAGAATAGCGCTGACTCAACTTTATTATCTCCTGAATCAACTGTGTCTCAGCAAGAGAATCAAAATCAGGAAGATAGTACTGTTTCGGCAGTTACTCTCGTTAGAGAAGTTCTGTACAGTAACAGGGATAATGTGAATTTTGTGCATGAATTGTATAGACAAGCATTTTTGTTAGATTTTAATCATGCTGGTGCTATAAGGAAAGCTATAGCTGTTTATAAAGATTGGATTCAAATGAATGTGAGATTTTTGCTCGTAATTTCTTAATACTATAACATGACTAACGATGTTCACTTATTTTTTGCATTTTTTAAAATTAGGAATTACCACCATTCATGTTAGAACCATTGGATAGTCATAAAGAAAGAGATTTTGAGGAAAATTCGAAAAAAGATCTCGCTGACATCGATAAAAGCCCTTCGGAGAGCTATCGTCAAACAAGATTAAGAAATGATTCTTACCTCGGTGCTATACACAGAGAAAATTTATTTATAAGAGCGGGGCTACAAAATGTTTTACAAGTGTTCATTACACAAGCTTCTAATGTTTTCTTCTTAGAGAATTCTGGACCGAATGCATCTTTGACATTGCTAGAAGAACAGACTGATAGTTGCAAAAGAGTTCTGAACGTGTATCGATATGTTGTAATGAATTCTCGATTAGAACCGGGTACTTGGGAACAGTTACTTAGGTGAATATTTCTAAAATTATATTTTTTCTCTCAAATAACAAAAGTTTATTTAGTAAATTTGTATTATTAATTTCATTCATATTTATTTATTAGAGTATTATTACAAATAACATCGCTTGTTTTAAATGAGAAATCGTCTCGACGCAAGATTCAAGAAAGCATTGGTGGTAAACTTGCCCCTGCCATATTTCAAACCTTGATCGTTACATGGATTAAAGCCAATTTAAATGTTGTTATTTCTACGCAATTATGGGATCAGTTTCTAGAAGTATTGACATCCTTAACACAGTGGGAAGAGCTAATTCGAGAATGGGCTGTAAGTAAAGTTGAAAATGATCTTTTCTATTTACTTTATTACGTTTTACGAGAAATTTAATATTCATATTATTCAATATATTTTATTATTATTTTATAGAAAACACTAGATACTTTAACAAGGGTGCTTGCCAGGCATGTGTATAATTTGGATTTAAATGATTTACCATTGGACAGATTGAGTGAACAAAAAACTAAAAAGCGTCGTGGTGTTGGAAGTCGAGCTGCTTCCACCGGAAGTGTTCAACCACCGCGCAAAGGAAGCGTCGATCAAGATAATAACACCGTATCTAAAGAAAATGTTTCAGGTAGGAAATGGTTCTTCATATGATTTCTTATCTAAAACTTTTAATTTATCATTTCAAAAGAAATCAGATATGTATTGTTAATAGATCATCCGATGCGAGACTTGAGAAAGATACGACCGCTTCCTCGTAGTGCAAGCGATAACACTATTTATAATGGAAAAGCACGTACAAAGCTTCATAGGAATCGTACACATACTGTGCACAGTGGTATTCCTGGTAAGTGGCCTACCAAATATCGAGAATCTCTTCCTTATAGTGAAAATTTTGATAATAATATATCGTATTTGGTAGTGCCATCTGTGTTGTTGATAATGCGTGCAATTTATTTATAACTTTGTCTCTTACTTTTTTGCTTTGTCGCTGACTGGTTTAAAAATAACTAGTTTGGCGTTGGCCAGACACTTGTCTCACTTCATACATCACTTTTTATTTCTTTGTTACATTTCTCATTTGCAGTATCCTTTCTCATTCGTGCTTTCTCCTAATCTTAGACAATAGAGAGTTATACAAATTGATCCAGTATAAATAATTCTCATAGTGGTTGTGGCTTATTTGTGTATTAAGTATAAACAAATTTCCACACGCGCAGTACTCCCCCTATCGATAGAGCAAGATATGGCGCGGCTACTGTCAAATGGTATTACTTCATCGTCGGCAACCGGTCGAAAAATGTTACCGAACAGACGTGCTAAGTCTTTGGATAGCATTGTAATAGTCGATAGTGAACCATCATCGCCACGCTGTCCATCTCCAACACCGAGCAGCGGAGTCGACAGCAACAAAGACAGCCCGATTCAAATAGAGAACATTGATGGCAGCAGTATCGGTAAGTATATCGTTCGCCGCTATTTAACATCTGCATCGGGATATGAGAACATCATTTTTAATTGCATAACAACATGTGATCATTCTTACGATATTTAATTATTTTTTTATGTTTGTTTCTCTTTATTTTTTTTTTCTTTTTTTTTGCATAGAAAATCATAAATATAGAACTAACAGTCGAACATTTTATTACGATATTAATAATAATAATAATAATAATAATAATAATAATAATAATAATGCATTGTTTCATCCAATATGCTTTGCTTTCTTTTTTGTAAATTAACGAAACTATATATAGGAGAAACATCTTCTATTTATAAGATAGAACTTGTTGAATTTATAAGATAAATACCTCTTGAATAAATTTAGTAGCAGCATTGCATATTTCGTTTTTATTTGGCTACTAATAAGTTCCGTTGAGTTCTGTTTCGATCGATAAAAAAGCCTTTTAAAGGGATTGTGATTTTATTAAGAGATAGTATTCATTTCATACAGTTCTGCGACTGCGAATATTTGTAATAATTTTGTGGTTCTGTTATCAATTTGCAGACACGAATGATGCTTCAGAGAGAAGATCTGTTATGGCTGGTGGTGGAGTTCGTGGATGGTTGCCCGACGTTGCTGTCGTATTATGGCGTCGTATGCTATCAGCGTTAGGGGATGTAAATAATATTCAAGATCCTACTCTTCATGGACAAGTGATGGATTATCTTGTTCAACTTACACAAACACTTATAAAAGTATGATGTTTCGTATTTTGTTATTCTCACAGTAATATATTTCACATTACATTATTACATGTTTTTATTTATATCTAGATTCGCTTGAACCAGGGTGTGTCTGGTGACAATCAGGCAACTCCTCCAGCTCCAGAACTTATACCTCCATTGACAGTCATTGCCCCATGGTGTTTCAAGGTTAATATTAATTTATTATCTTGATAACATCTAGCATTGTTGTTATCAACATAATTGTACTTGTAGGCGATACAACTTCCTAGTCAATATGAAGTTGGTAAATTGGCAGCATACCGTTTGATCTGCCTTTTGACAGTTCAACCTCAAGATATTAACTTACCAAAACAACATTTGACTCTTTTTTATCGAGCGGTTCATAATGGTATCGTTAGTAACGATAGCAAGGTATTACACGTACTGGTCAAATATACTGGTCCTAGGTTGTTCAGTTTGAATCTTCCTGGATCTAGCCTTTTGATCTTGGATTACATCCATGCTGCTAATGTAATATTGAGCAGTCAGGATATTGAGGTATTAGAAAAATTTCATGATGATTTAGTAACACTATCCACTAAATTATTAATTACAAATTAAATTATAAATTATAGGCACCAAGAACTGAAGCTGTCTCGATAATCGGGTCATTACTATCTTTACCAACTACCACAATTAAATTACCCGTATTGCAGCCTACCGCTGTCGATATCGTAACTATGACATGTCCAGATGCAAAGGTATCAAACTGCAATAATTATTTATTTGATACAAGTTTATCGAAAATATCCTGAGTCAGATATTATTTTGTTCTAGGAACATATAATTACGATACTTTTGAGAAGTTGTAGACGAGAACCAACTGGTATTGCAAGATGTACAGCTCTCTCGAGCATTGCTATGTTTGTATACAGGGAATTGTGTTATAAAAATCAACATCCAAGAATTCCAGAAGCTGTTACAGTTCTTCTTTTAGCGCTTAAAGTAAGTCTATTGAATTCAGTGTGGGTCGGTGATTTTGGATTAAAAGTAATTTCTGTGTTAATTTTCTCTGACGTGTAAGATAGTTTGCATGCCACAAAATATATGTAACTATCTTATAGCTATTTAATATTTTTTTTTTACCTGGGTTATATTTTTTAGTTAAGTAATAAACACAATGTAACGTAGTAGATATATAATAATAGTAGTGAGAAATTCAGTGTCTCTTCCACTAAGTCTGATTGACAGCGGATGCAAGGGGCAGAGCGTCGCAGAGCTGGTTTCTGTTATCCACTAATGGATCAGGTAGTTTTTCTTAGATCAACTAACTTTTGTGAACTCCTCAATATGTGTTGTTACAGTATTTACCTGTTGACTGATGTCTTCGTATCTGTTTAAGGGTGTCATCGGCATTGCATGGTGTATTGCACGAGTGTGTGTGTAAAATGTCTAATCATATTTCGATGTTTCTAATCTTAATATATCTTACATATTACAGTGGTTCATAAATATACATCGAACTTTTTGCTCCCATTTTTCTTCAAAATCTTTAAGTTCGTATATCTTAAAATCTTTAAGAAATATTAGATTACATCAGTTTGGAGAAAGGGTTTTAACATCAAAGAATGAGAACTATCCTATTATACATATATGTTAATAATTAACAATTCTTTATAATGCTATCCCTATAAAGTTAATTAATATGAAATTGTAAAAAAAAAGATTAGAAAACAAAATATAAATATGATATTTTAATTAACAATTCTTTTTTATTCTGTAGGCTAATCATGCCACTGTTGCTCAAGTGGCATGTGACTCTCTTTTGTTGTTATGTGATAAAGCAGATACCCTGTTAGAGCTGTATCCAAATGTGCCATGTAAAATAATTCAAGTAAGTCTTGTCACATCTCCAACTATTTTGAAACTTAGTCGATAATATAAATTGATGATATTACAATTAATTTATGTACATATTTTAGATTTTATCAGAAACACTTGGATATATGAGCACTCGTGAAAGACGCGGTCCCTTGACTATATCAATGTTATTCTGTTTGGGCGAGTGGGCTATGCATCTGGGTCCATCTTTTCTATTACGCATTTTCCAAGGAAAACCTCTGTTAATGACTTTGTTTACAGTCAGTAACATAATTAAGCACTTCATTTATGTGTGAATCTAAATGTTTACGTAATATCAAAAATATTATAGGTTTTGGATAACATAGTACAAGATAAAATCGATAAGGATGTATCACAAGCGAATAGAAGTCATGAAGATGAAGATGATGATTTTGATCCTGATATTACATTAGATAATTTAGCTGACGAAGTTTGTGCGAAATCACCTCGTCGAGGCAACATTCATTCTGTTCAGTTAGCAGCAAAAATGGTAGAGTATTATTGGCATGTTTTTACTTATAAACATAAAATTAAATTTCTCTTTCTTTCATTTAGGTAATGATGCATTTAATAAATCATTTGGGACATTTTCCAATGGGTATCGGAGCCGCGCGATTGTCTTCGTTAGTTGTCGAGTTGGATGATGTACCGGGAATCGATGGAGATGAATTGTCTTCTGCAATCTTTCACGCACCAAATATACAATTGTTAATGTTATCAAATTCTGTAATAATGTCACTTGTTGAGTTGGCAGCATTAGATGCGCCTGGCGGAGGCGTTACAGCTGGATTAACAACAGCACCGTCGTTAGTTAGAGTGTTATTGCGAGATTTAGCAGGAAAAGCATCATGGGATAGCTCTATTTTATACAGTCAACCATTTGCTGAAGACGACATGCCGATTGCATTTACAAAACATGGTATAATAATGTTATTAATATTTCAATTTTCTTATATTAAATATTTTTCACTTATAATAATCACTAATGTTTCTAGTTGAGTGGAAAACGAAAGGGCATGGAGAAGATTTGTGCAGCGTTACAACGTCTCAAACTTGTACGCCTCGACATACGATAAGACATCGTGAGCCACACATATTGCCTACGTTTGCGAATGCCGCAAGTGATATGGACAATTTAGACGATGTAATACACCGGCATTTAAAAATATTGATCTGTATTATTAATAGTCATTTTATATATTACCTTCATATTTTTGTTCTTAGCTCTTACAATACATAGGACATACCAGCCCGGAAGTATTAACCAATCCAGAAATAGCACTTAATGCGCCTGCTAATCCACCACAAGGTCATTATCTTGAAAGTGAAACCATTGCCACGATTCTTAGCCAGAGAAATGCTGAACAAGAGCATATCAATAATTGGAATCAGCACATTAGGTATGCTATACATGGAAAGGTATAATGTTACAACCTATTTACATCGTTGGAATATTTTCAGCATGTGTGCATCAGCAATAAGCCCACCATCGTGTCGTCCACCTCCAGCACCGTTTCATCACTGCCGTCTTTTGTTTTCGCACTTGGGTTTATCCGGTTGGGAACAACGTAGAAAACTGCATTTATTGTCCAAAAACGAAAAGCTTTTACGCGAATTACGAAATCTCGATAGTCAACGATCCAGAGAAACGCATAAAATAGCAGTGATTTATGTTAGTCAGGGACAAGAAGACAAGAACTCCATATTGAGTAACGTCACTGCTAGCAAAGAATACGAAAGCTTTATTGCTAGATTAGCTTGGGAGGTTGAGCTTGAGTCGCATACAGGTTTTCTCGGAGGTCTTGTACCTGGAAAAGCATCCGGTGTTACAGCACCATATTTTGCAACGTCTTTCACTGAAATCCTTTTTCATGTAGCAACACGAATGCCTTCTGATAGCCCCGAAAGTTTGTTGCAAAAAGTGAGTAATGATTACTCAAGGAAAGCACATTAGAGTAAAAACTTTAAGATAAAATTACTTATTTCAGACACGACATCTCGGTAACGATGAGATTCACATAGTTTGGTCCGAACATTGGAGAGATTATCGCCGGGATATTATACCAACTGAATTTTGCGATGTTTTAATAGTCATTTACCCGTTGCACAATAAATTGTACAGAATTCAAATTTCTCGAAAGCCAGAAATTCCATTTTTTGGTCCTCTGTTCGATGAGTGTGTTGTTGAAGATAAAGTTTTACCTGGGCTAGTAAGAACAACAGCATTGGCGGCAAGTAGGGCAAAACGGTCTACACTTACATTGTATCAGCATTAGTAAGTGTGCCATTTTGATTATCTCTATTTGAGATATAACTTATTTTTTTTTTCTCTCTCTCTATTAATATGAAATATTTTAGTTATGAAGAGAGAGCAAGGTCTATTGATACTGTCATGAGAAATCACAAAGAAGCCACTACATTTGAGGAATTTACAGCTAATGTATATTCACCAGTACAGCCACCAAGTCCATTTAGTGGGGCTTCTTCGGTATCTGGTTAGTTTACATTTGATAGCAAGAAAAGAACAGAATTTTATTTTAACCTTTTCCCATAGAAATTCTTTGATTTCAATTAAATCAAAAATCAATTGCAGTTAAATTCTGCATATAATTTTTGTTCTTGTGGCAATTGCGAAATAGATTATTTTCGTTCGTTTTGCATAGAAACTGAATATTGAACACTTTTTAATAGATTTTGCATGAATTTAGATATCTATTATTATTATTATTATTATTGTTGTTGTTATCAATATCACACTATCAGGATCTACAACAAGCGTGCAATCCACAGCATCGTCAAACCTTGCAGCAGCGCTTATAGATTCACATCAGGGTCGATCCGGTCTGCGAAGTTCTTCGGCAGCAAGCAGTGATAATCGCGCGAATAGAGGTGACTAATTCAGTCCACTAACCCCCACCCACCTTGTAACACCATCCAACAAGGTAGTATTATAATTTATTTATTTTTTCTTTGCTGTTTTTTTTTGTCTCTGTAAAATGTATCCTGTTTATTTCTGGTCATTGGCAAATTACCTAGTAGTGAATTTATATGTTATAATATGTTCATAATTATGTAAATTTATATACCATTTTTATGTTTCATCCAATGAACTCCAATCTATTTTTATTTAAAGGAATAACGATAAATTTACATATAGATACTTTATGATTTAACTAATGACATTTCACATTTTGTTGATATTTAAAAAAGTATATATATACAAACATATTATATACACACATACATATGATCTTTCTAAAAAAGAAACAAGGCTGAAGATAAATATATTTCAATTATTATTTATTTAATATCCACATCTCTTAACTATATTTTTGTTTAACAGTCTTACACAATCTATTCAGAGGTAAAATTTCCTTTTTACATGCATATTAGTCATAGCTCAAAACTTTAATTCATTTATGTCATATTACATTGATTATCATGTCATTTAATAATGATGCTTTATAGATTGAAAATACAATACTATGTATATTTTTCTAAATGTATAGATAAATAGCAGATTTAAATCTTTTTATATTTTGAATGAAAATTTTAAATATCAATAAATATAAATTTATAGAAGCATCAGTTATTTGAGGTGGTCTTTTAATAATATAGGTAATATATGTATAGTATTGTACATTGCAAGTAGCTTTCTGCAAGTCTTATATTTATAAATAGTATGCCTACCTATATAAATGTAGGCATTCGTGTCTTCATTATAACTGAAAAATTAAATGGTCAACGTTTCACTTCATAAAATATAATGCAAACAAATAAAACACTTAAATTTTTTTAGCCTGCTTATTTCATTTTATGAAACTTTGTTTATATAGAGAGAGAAAATAAAAGTAGAGATACTTTATATAATTTTAATATTCCATATGCATAAATAGCATAAATAGCACTAATCTTTAATTTAATTTTATTTTTTTTTCTTTAGCAAGTTGCACATTAATTTTTGTCATTGATATATCTGCATATGACGATGACTGTCATTGCAATTATTATATTACATGTAATTATATCCTACATGGCTTCTAATTGCAAGTACACAATTCCAATGAAAACGATTTTCATCGATTTTATTTTCAGTTTCTGATGGAAGCAGAGTATGGTTTAGTAATGATACTCCAGAAAGTACCGCACTTCATGGAATATCCCCCAGACCCGTAAAAAAGATGTCGTTTAAAACTGGACCGAAACAGAGAGCGAACACTCAACCCACACCTCCAGATAGCCCGAGATACAAATAAGGAGTTTTGTACTAGTACCATAAAGAAAAGATTTTTTTGCACAAATGGTCTGGGCATATCCTGAATATTGTAATCTAAAAGGATTCTTTAAAATGCTATGCGTTACAATAATATGAAAAGGCTAGCCCACAGTTTTTGTGCATTGAAAATGAGTAAATGCATAAACGACGCAGACTCACCATTTTTAAAAAGAAGAAAGAATTCTTAAACAGTGGGCGCCGAACATCCGATTAGTCTTAGCGTTTTCTGTTTTCCGTCCTTAGGTTTAATTTTTATATTAAATGTACAGATCGTTGTTTATTTGTTGCAACGTGAATATTAATTTATTGGAACGTAATTATATGAAAAGATATAACGGATCATAGGTAAATACAATAGCAACTAGATATTTGTTACGTACACTAATTAGTGTCACATGACAGCTATTTTCATTGTACATACTTCCTTAAGATCAGTTTACCCTTGTACTTGAATAGATAAGCTTGAATAATTAATATCGATTAAAGCTTCTATCTGAATTTATCTTGAGAAGATAACGAGCTCTTCGATGTTATATATACATATACATGCCTTCATAAAATTATTTTATTTCTTGTAATGTAGTAAGATGATGAAAAAAAAATCGAACATGATTACTATATAATCACAGAATGCGTCTATGTAAGTGTTGAAATAAGAATCAAATGTTATTTTTTAATGACAAAGTTTTACGAATTAACGTCACGTTTGTTAGGTACTGTAATAAGTTATAACTTCATCCGATCTCGGATTGACATGTTTGAATGATCGAGTAGTTAATAATTTAATATGGTCGTTTAAAAGAAATCTGTTTACGCGTTACATTCCATACAAATAATCTTTTTTGTATGCTATTCATTGTCCACGATTTCAGTGAAATTTTGAATATATTTCCATGGATGGTTTAAAGCATTCCATATACATTTTGTATAATCAAGTTTAATAACTGGAGTTCTCTGAAAACACGTCAAACAGAAGTAAGAGAATCGTTTACGATGGCATACATTATACAGGATGAAAGTTCAATTGAGAAACAATTTTTGTTGTCATACCATAGGTACACATAACTTGGTGCTTTACAATACGTAAAATAGAGATATTTTAAATACTGTATCAAAACGTGTTATTTCTGAATAACGATGATTGAACGAATTGAAAAGGAAAGAATAATACTAAAAGAAAAAGAGATCAAAGAAGAGAAGAATGGAACTAAACGATATTGAGAAGAGTGAGACTTGAAAGTAAATTGTAACGAAAGAAGAATTTGTTTGCTTCAGAAAGAATTCATCTTGAACACAGTGATAATAATCAAAGTATTAATATCGTTCGTCGCAGTCGAATATATAAACGGAATTTTAGGAGAGAAATTATATTGTATTGTGGTGAATATATTGAATACGGTATTCAGGTGCGTTGAAAGAAATTGTAATAAATATACATTTCAAATTTTTTGACCATTTTGAGGATCATCAGAAGAACCGCATTCGAATGTGTAGGTATTTAGCAACGAAGTTGTAGGTAAATAATAATTACCAATACGCAGACCATGGCCAAAGCAGCATTATTTTTTCACTAATTTATAACGAAGTAGAGAGGAGAAAAACAGTGTGTATATGTAATGTACATAAATTGTTAAACACGTGAATGACGTTGGAGTCATTGAACGGAAAATTATTCTCTGCGCAAAACATTGTATTAGCTATGTTATTGAAAGGAAAGGAAATGAAAAATATTGGTCTATATAT
>CAJDYZ010011391.1:48622-59816 GCA_903986555.1 Heterotrigona itama
TGCGCGTCTCCAATTTCTCGTTCCACTGTTCCACGTTGCGACGATGCCGCCGGATTTCGCGGTGTCCTTCCAACAACTTGACAAGACCAGCCAGCTCCTGAGGCTCATACCGAAAAAATATTACCACGAAACCGACGAAAGACGCGAAAACAGCGAGCTCCCGATCTCTGATGCTTGGGAGAAACGAAAATAATGGAGTATTTCAAGAGATGGAAAGGGTAGAACCTTTTACCATAGGGTTCATACTCTGGTAATGGGAATGGTGTCTGCTGTTGATTAATGCGGATTGTGGAACAGTTGTCTCCTTTTTTTTCCTCCCCTTGTACACTCGTTCTGATATTAACATTTAGTGATTTTAATATTAATTGTAATGTCGATGATTAATTTTTCGAGAGAAGAATCTTCATTTAAATTTTGTGTTTTCGCTTCGAAGAACGATTTCCAAGAAATAATCATTGTTTTGCAAGAAAATTTGAATTTTCTAAATCCTGCCAGAGTGGAAATCGAGAAATATTTACCCTGAAAATATTCAAAGAACATGATTGATCTAATAGGATGAAAGGAGCAGAAGATTTGTTTCTTAAACAATTTCATTCAATTCGGTTCTGGAAAAGATTCTACAATTATTGAAATATTTTCCTTCGTGCTTTTGTTCTCGTTGTTGCCAGGGATGAATGATTGAAAGAGAGAACAAGAAAAAGTTTTGTAATACGAATACAGGACACAATGCCATTGAGTGACAGTACTATCGTGGAAAACTCCGAAGGGAAATATTAGGGTGCGGAATCGCGAGTACGCAAGCTAAGAGGGATGACCCTGGCGGAGGGTTAGTCGATGTTATTGATTCTAATGATATTTTCGCGCCAAGGGCGATAGCAGGGTGTAATTGATATCCCATAAGACGGGACGCCAGTTTATGGGCTCCTCTTTTCATTAATATCTGTCCCATTTTTGTCAAAAATGATTTCCTTTCTGGTTTCGGGTAAAATGCTGGAAAATCACTTCGCATTATACGTGTACATGTATTGACACGAACTTTGCTTAATATTTGTTGTCTTTGTGATGTTGTATGATAATAGAAAAAGGGAAATGTATTATTCATTCGTTTTATTCATCGACAAATACGTTTTATATTTATTCACAAATACGAATACGGCGAATTCAATTTTTTTTAACAATTGAAATCAACAAGTTATAAATTGCTAGATTCGGGTTCGGTCATTATAATCTGCAATAATAAATGTCTCTGTGTTAGATAGTACCATCAGAGTGTTCCAAATTATACCTATATCAAGACGTAGGATTGAAATAGAATATTCCATGCAATATTGATGTACGTATACTAAAAAGAAAAGTAATCCTTTATAGTTTTGCCTACACAACACTTTAAGGTTCACTAATAAATGAAATTTATACAGAGAAACTTTGAACGTATAATATACCAATCCGATCACATTTGGATATATAACATATATATATGTCTTCAGTTATATATTGATATCGAAATTTCCACGTCACTTCAGAAACCACATGCCGATCCGAGGGAACCTTCGTTAAAACCAATTTGTTACCGATGACCATTTATTTTGGCAAATCGTTACACGCTTCCAATAATCCTCGCTGCCCCAGTAAATCGCGTCGCGGCGAGCAGCGTTCTTTTGCACCGCGTCGGTATAATAACTTTCTTTGACAGGGCAAATTGTACCTTCAGTTTCAGCTGGGAAAATAGAGCCATACGTCTTCATAGCCCGGGTAATGGGGTAATGGTACACGCGGCGAACGAGCAGCATTCCGCTCCGAAGAAAATACAGAGCGGCGGGGCCGCGCAACCGTCTAGATTATCTGCTTTTGTAAAATATTGAATTTTCACGCGGGGTGCGCCGCGCGAATGAAACCGCGGCCGGATCCCGCGTGTGCACGCCGCGGAAAGCTCTGGCTGTCTCGCCCGGCCGATTTAATGGGCGCAATTCAATTGTGCGCCACGGATCGAATAAACAAGTCCAACGAGCATTAAATAACCGGCCCTATTTGGCGTTGCGAATTGTCGCTGCCAAGTTGGGAACGCTGCCTAAGGTTGCCACCGCCTCGCGCATACTAGAAGTAACGAGCGTTCCCGCACTCCGTAAGGGATCCACGGATTGCCGCCGCTAAATCCGCGATTGCGAACTGCAAGCTGCTTCCCGTCTACGACTTTTCAACGTGTACTAAAGTTCGGGCTCGATCCAGGTTGAATCAGAGCGATGGAAGAACATAATTGATTGTTGTTCTGTGATTGCGAACTGCTTTCTGCCACTTTCGAACAGACACTCCCGCTCGAAAGTCTGAAGACACTTTTATTTTTTATAATATTCAGCACTTGTCGTCGATTCTCTTGTGTACATATTTTATAATATAATATACTACAATATTAATATATATTGTATTATGTAATAATTTGTATTTCTATATTGTATTTATTGTATATATTTTTTGTACTCTTTTTATTACACAAATATAATATTTGTCCTAAGATTTCTGAGCGGGGGTTTATTATTAGAATGAAAAAAGATTAGATTATATTTGGTACAATAATATAGGTTCTTGTAAATATGTAGTTATTATAGTAATTATAAATTTTTTTTATTGATAAATTAGTGTTTGATAAAAGGGTTAAGTATGAAGAACGTAAATTGAAATTTTCTTGTATCTGCTATCGAGATTTTAAAACAATTGAATACAGTATTCTACTGAAATATAGATTCAATATTACAATAAATGAAATAAACAATATAAGACTTATTTTATACACGTAATGTTTACAGTTACTTCGAATGAAGAATTTCTCGAAATTATCTCCAATGAAAAGGATATCATTGCTACCGCAAAGCGTTCGCTTAGAACTCCACTCCTATAAATAAAACTTCACTTTGCCCATGTTGGAAGTCCACGTCGGTCTAACCATTACTTCCACTTGTCTGAACTCGCACACAAATCCAAAGCGTCATTACCATGTACACCGGACGAAAATCCCAATAATTCCTTTCTCGTCGCGATCGCCGTATAGCATTCGATCGGTCAGGTTCGCCAGGAATCGGCAAATAAATCTACCAGGTTAAATGAGCCGCCCTATTTGGCCTTGCAAATTGTCAGCGTCCGGCGCAACAGGGAACGGGGAACAAGGTGCAAGGAACGATATCCACTCCCGAAGGATAGGTACAACGGCTATTAATCCGGTTCTCCAGGCGGCTACATAAACGGCCGGACGGTTCTGTCCCAACGACGTTTCTATGGACGATTGCGGTAAGCCGCGCCGTGTCATAGTCGTCTTTGCCCGCGGGAGCCTTTATTTTCTTTTTTTTTTCTCGAATCGATTGGCATTGGCTGGCTGTGCCGCGCATTGTCACTGTTGAAACTACCGCTTTGTATGCATATGTAAACGCGGTTTACTCGTAGAAATTGTTACCGGCCATTGTACCAGGAACCGGCGCGTGCATTTTTTTTTTTTTTTTTTTTAAGGGTACACACGCGCCATCGTGTAAGATTCATTCGAGCAAGCATTCCGTGGAAACTGCAAGGATTCGATTAACCTTCGTTCGACGTCGTGATAAATTAACTTTACGTTTAAGTTTATGGTGAAGTCGTTAATTAGTATCGGGCGGAGTTCGGATATTTTTCAGTTTGCCTGACACGAACGCAATGTGTAGTTGAAAATCGCATTTAGGAAGTATAAGTGCGCACGTATAAATGCGTGCATTTGGCTTATAGGAAAGATACAATTCATCGCGTGTAATCTCAAAGGCTAATCAAATCTTTACAGTTTCATACTAGTGTCCTTTAGTAACGTTAAAATTTCGGAAAGATGATCGACAGTAAAATAATACTGAAACTCACGTACGTAATTCATCGCGTAATTAAAGATCCGATCTTCCTGTTGATCCAACAGCTGATTCAGTTACGCTCGACGAGAATGGAGTCGCGAATAATCATCCGGATCGATAGCCGAAGGTGTTGAAACGGGTTATGACGAATCGACCCATTAAGGACAGCGGTTGTCCCTGAGAATAGGGAGCTGCCAGATGACGATGATGATGACGATGGTGAAAGCTCCGGATGATAGCGGCGCGGCACCACGCCGTGCCCTGCTGGATACCACCTTGATATCCCGTTGCGAGCAAACGGTTCGAATAACTCGTGGGCTTTTTCGACTCTTGCTATCCAGCGGGGGCGTACCGACACCTCTTCCTCTTGCTTACTTTAGTGGAAGTCGCTGAAAAATCTTTAACGTTCGACGTTTCTCCCTTTTCCTCTTCCGTCTATTCCTGTGAAAATAGACGATAGATTCCGCGTGCGAGGCATTCATGCTTCATAAAATGGGTTTTACCGCTGGTTAACAGATGGATGTTGCCATCGTTAAGTGCACTTTCTTACGTGCTTTCGTGGAGAATGTGTTTCGCATGAGAGAAAAGTTGTGGAAATTCTCCTTTTGGAGTAGTAAATTGAAGTTGTGAAATAGTTTATTGTAATTTAACGAGTTTTTTAAATAATATTTTCCGTGAAGCTCGTTCACGAAAAATTTGCTTATCCTGCACCGGTGATATTCGAATGTTTCTCATACATTAGACATTCATTTAATTGTTGATATTCTTTTCAGTTAGTTTCAATTAGAAATTTACACAAGTTCAAATACAATTTTATATATGAATTTATCTATCTGTTACAGTTCTTAATTTTTCTGAAGTACTAATTTCCACGAGTTTAAAACAAACTTGTTTCATCACATCAAATACAATAATACAAATACAATAATTTTGTATTTATTTCTTCCTCTTTCATTGTCCACTTGAGGTAATCAAATAGCTCTGTTTTGCTTCGCAAATATAGTACGGAATAATCGCTGAATCATCTCGAGGAAAATAGAAATGTTTCTCGACACGCGCAATCGCTTTTTCTGGCTCGCGATCTATTTTCATACAATTATCGTTGCGGTAACATTCCGCCGTGGAGTTCAATTACTCCACGAACTCGCTCATTCAGCGCGAGTAACAATAGGGAGAGCGACTTTAATTTTTGATCGCGCACTGTAATTTTCTTCTATCCCCCTTTTGCATCCTCGGTAACTGATTCTTCTTCCCGTATAGCGTTTGTATCAGCTCTTCTTCGTTGACGATGTCCCTAATTGCCGATGCAGTGAAGTATCGTTGTCATCTGTTTGTTAATATCGTTTCATCATCTGTCGTGAATTTCTCCTCCCTTTTCTGTTTCTCTCTTTCTGTTTCCTTTTTCCCCTGTTTCCAACTGTTTTCTTTTTTGTTGCTGTTTGACAGCGTAACTACAGTCACGCGCGCATGCGTGATGACGCGAACGATGAAAAAGTATTTGTGGAAAAGTTGTCAACGAAGTTATCGAGATAAATGTATTTTTCGTGGAAATTGACAATCATCGATCGAACTGTAGAGACTACGACAGTCAGGAGTTCGATCTTTAGTTAAATATTTTTAGTATTTAGTTATAAATAAATACTCTTATAAATAAATATTCTTAGTGTCTAGTTAAGTTTCATACTTGCACTTTTCGTTCTGTGTTAGACTTGACAAATAATTTTTAATATTCAACCATCAAAGAAGGATGATTCGATTTAGGACAGAAATTATTGAAAGGAATTAATTTCGAGAGTAATTATATTTAGCTATTCAAATCAGGAGCCTCGATAGATTTATTTCAGGGATGAAGAAGGTTTGTATTTCTGAGGATCATGCGAACTGTCGCTCGTAATTTGTAACATCATGCACAAGTAATTTGGAGTCAGTTCTTTCTTTGACATCACTATCTTTTTAATAGGCACAATTAATATTTTGAACACAAGAATAAATATTTTTAGTGTTAAGTTTTTCGTCGAAGTTAAACAAATTGTAAATTTCCACCCAAGAAGAATTAACGACTTTATTAAATTTTGTTACTAAAAATTAGACCAATTTCCGATGTTTTTTCTATATCCTTGTCAATCGTATAAAGAAACCGTTACATTAGTATTTTCTCTAATCAAACCAAATTTTATAAATAATCTTCCCATTTGCCACTAGTCCCAAGAATTTTCACAAATCCCACGAATTGCAATTATTACAGGAAACGTAGTATCTGTAAATAAGATATTTCGATTAAATTTCCAATCAACGGAAATAGAACTTGTGGTATTGTCTTTGAGAAATCACATGTCTGGAATTGTCATCCCGCAGGAAAGTCCTCCTCGAAACAGAAAGTCGTCGCGCGAAACATCCTACGTATACACATGAACACAAACCGCGGGACGAGAGAAACGCAAATACGCAACAAGTCGAAAGGATCGATCGTGTCGCGAAGTCGAAGAGTGAAGGAAGATCGGAACACCTCGGAAGCCAGGCCAGCCTAAATCCCCATTGAAACGGCCCGTCTCAGCCGACGTCTTTTAAAAAGAGGGACGTTTCGTTCCCGTCTTCTCGACAGTTTCCGACGGGATCGGTATTTACGGCGTCGTGGCATCGGCCCCCGGTCACGTGGCCTATCCTGCGGCGTGGCTTTCTCTACTGCTCGTAGCCGACGGTGCGTCAGGTGGCTGTGTTCTCCGTTTCCCACGGACTTCAGCCTTTATTATATCATTCGATCACAATGCACGCCGAAACGTCTCCTCGATGGTGGATCGAGCGTGGAGAAGCGATGCACCTGCAGCCGGCTGCAGAAACTCGGCTTGCGCCACGCAATAACATCAACGGGGGAGAAAAGGAGAGAGAGAGAGAGAAAGAGAGAGGGGGGGGCACAGAGTGTGGCAGCCGCGCACACCAACCGTACCAACGACGTGCAAGTACTTTACTCGTGTCTCGTCGCGATTCTTCCTCGTGATAGATGCATCGCGATTCAGGTCAGTTTCTGTTTCGAAAGAACGGAGAAAGGTGTTTTGAGTGAGGCGGAGGGGTGATAACAGCGAAACGGTGATCCTGTTCTGGTGACAGTCCTGGCTTCTTCGGCCACGTCGTTGCAGATGGAGGGACATGTCCAACTCTTCTTCTTCTTTTCTTTTCGGTTGTAGCAGGTTCTCAAGCTGTCGCTCCAAGTTTGAATTTTAATCGGGGAAGAAATGTTAGGGTGGTGTCGCGTGAGGTAAAATTAATATAGTGTCGATTATTGTAAGATAGGGAGTCACGTTTCTGTTCATGTTCTTAGAAAATGAATTACATTGTCACGCGCGTAAATTAGAAACGTAAATGCTCGCACGTGTAAAACGTGAACGGAATTGATCTCTCCTTGTTCGAAGAAGTGCACGGCGTATTGCATTGTAACGGGAGATGCGATCCTTCGAAGGTGTTTCTGTTCATGGGAAAGAATTGCGATGTTCTTAGAAAATGAATTACATAGTCACACGCGTGAATGCATACGTAATTTATGAACATAAATGCTCGCACGTGTAGAACATGGACAAGATCACGTACTTTGGCCGTGGAGTGACGAAACTTTGAAGTTCGATTCCAAAAAAACACGGGAATCAATCACCGGACAAATAAAACTCGAGCCCTACGTCATACCCAAGACTACCGTCCACGCGCCGCAAGCAGAAAGATTCCAAATTCTTATTTTCCATCGAGCGTTCCACGTTCATAAATCTCGAGAGACGAGCCTCCGGGTCTCGGATTTCCAACTCTTCCCTCTTCTTGTACGTCCATCGTCCGCCATCAATTTCCCATTCATGCCTGCCAATAGAAAACTCCTCGGTTAAAAATTCTGCAGGTTCTCGAGCATGATAATTTTCCGTCGAACCAGCGACACCGGTCTCCGGTTGCTCGCCACGCGAAAGAGAAGAAAACAGGCTCGCCGTCATTAGGCGGCTGGTTCGCGCGACGCGCAGGATCACGCGAAAATCACGGAGAAAGTTGCCGGATAAATCTCGCCGTTCGGCCTTGGGGGAGGAGGGGGAGGGATCGTTTTGTAACGCGAGACCGACGCGGCACAACGTATTCACCCTTCGTTGGCAATTTATCAACTTCTTGCCGCGAATCGCATTAATAATGGGATTTATCGGCCGATATCGATCGATCCTCCGCGACCGGGTAAACCTATATTATCTGGTGATCTGGAACCGGTTGGACTCGTGGACTCGTCGCAACCACTCGGTGCAACGATACCGTGAGCTTGGAATTTATCACGCGCGGATCCTGATCGCGCGGTCATTTGTCACCGTGACCCGGCTCGATTTGGCCAGCCGCGAAACTGCGATCAACCATCACCGATAGTTGTCGATCCACTATTGCCGGTCGCCGGTCCGTCGGAATCGTTCTTCGTCCCAAATCTAGCCATTCAGCCCGCGATTGTTGCTTGCTATCGATGATTTTGATTGTCGAGCTTTTGCGAACGGTTAGACTCGAGCCGCGTGCAGGTGTAATACTGTACATACACCGTATATATGTATATGTACGACTGTGTTCGTTTGGAAAGTATGGAGCGTAGTGAATAGAGTGAATAGCGTGAATTGCCCCCGGTTGATTTCTTGGTTTTTAGGGATTGCTAGGCGAATGAAAGCGAAATTGTTTGGAGTTTTTATTCTTTTTTAAAGTGGTTCTAGTTTTACGTAAATTTGAGACACGTGGAAAATGATACCTGTGCGAACCCGTACTTTTAGAAACACGTATGAGAAGAAATGAGGAATTTATTTCGCTCGTGGAATGCGAAAGTTTTCGTAAATCCATAGTCTGGTAATAAAATCTGCAATGAAATATGAAATGAGATTCTTTGAATAGTTGTCTTGATTCGATGCAGAAAAAAGGATAATGAAGTGCATAGCCTTACGAATAATGAGGAAACCAGTAATATACTGGTTAATATATGGTAATGAACGTACCGAGCAATAGAAGCTCAAGCTAATTCGCTCGTTCGAAAAACTTCTTCCTTCCCTTGTATCATCGAGTAAAGTGTGATCGAGCAAAGGATCTTGCGATGGTGAGAACTGTACGAACACGTTTCACGGAAGAGAACGCCGCGTTATCTATCATTGTTTCACAGTTGAATAGAAAATCTATATTAACGTCTCCGTACACAGGGAAGAAATCACGCGTATTATCCATCGGTGAGTCGTCGGAAAACCGCGAAGAGTGGGCAAAAAATAATGGCGAAGAATTACCACAGTACACGTAATTATAATAGAACGCAACAAGAGGAAAGAACGCGCTTACTTAAATTAATGGCTAAAGCCGACTTCGCGTTTCATTACGCTCGTATCAATTATGTTTCCTCATCTACGTCTCCATTTGCGATCGCTGCCCGTAAAGATCTCCGCGCAGAGAGAAAGTAACATTAGCTTCCGCAACGATTATCCCTCGCTCGTCTGTCAATAATCATCGATCAAAATCCTGTGTGAAACGCGTGACGCCAGCTCATCAAACGTTAAATTACAAATATCCTACCGGAATTATCGTTCGAGCGTGCAGGATCAACATTCAAAGAGAGAGAGAGAGAGAGAGAGGAGTTCGTAATTATAAACGGAGCGACGCGAGAGTTACACATCCAGTTTCCTTTATTCGAAGTGAGCGTAACCCGTGATTTCGTAATCGTCGAATTAATTGAAACGTCAATTTCGCGATTGCCGTTCCGCAGGAGCCGCGATAATTATGAACGCCGGGGATACATGTCTCGCGGTGAACGCAATAAACCAGATGGAAGAGTCAATTAATGGCAACGGTGTCGTTGAGAAAACGCAACTTGTCTCATCGAGAGGCAACCGTTTTCCTTTCTACTACCGCGCGCTCTCTTTGCCTCGCCTCGCCACAGCGCGTTCATCATAAAACTGTTGCGGTCATTAGTTACGTGGACATGCTTCTCTTACGATGCGTGCGCGGTTACGTAAATGTTAAAGAATGGCCGCTCGTAAACCAGAAGGTTTTCGCCGGCGACTTTAGAAATTGGATTGCAACTATCGAGCAATGGCAATCGTCGCTCCACGAACGGGATTTTATTGCTGATTTTATTCTGTTTGTTTGAAAATACCGTGTCTCTCCCCCTCTTTTTCCCCTTTCTTGCCTGTGGATGATGAATTGATATAAGGGAAATAGAAACGATGGCAATTTCAGAACGCAGCTGTCTTGGACAGCTTGCTTCAGAGACAATTTCCCGTCAATTTACCGATCGATCGTATCATTCTACTCCACGAGATTCCACGCCTCTGCTTGAACACTCAGTTTTCATTGTTTCTTTCGACGTGCTAGGTTAGATTCTTTGCACACCTTTAATATCGTTTTTGCCGACTACTCGTTCTCCTATATTTTGGATTATTTCAATATAATAAATATATGCATTCTCGAGTTAAACGGAGGTGTAAACATCGGTGAACTGTCGAAAATCGTCGTAGTTTCTCGGTACGCTCGCAATAACGGACCGAACCAGGTGAAATCGTCGATTCGACAACAAAGATGACCATTGACGTACACGTGACCGCGTTCTGTAACTGGAACAGGATCATATTCTTGCGACCGCGAGAAATTTCGATAATAACCAACCGTGCGTGGCCGTTTTCGGTGGCCGATTTCGCGTTATGCAAACGGCAAAGAGAGAGCCGATCGTTGTTGCGTGTATATCTCACGCTGCGGAGGCAGAACGATGCTTAAGTGGCGATTTATGCGGGTTGAGACGTCTTAACTCGGTCACGAATATCTTTCGCTTTCTGTAAACCCTCGCGAATGGCACGAGGTCGAGTCGAACTGTTCTCAAATTTTCTTTTCTAATTGCTTTTTGTTGGTGAAATCGTACGTTTGATGAGTCGTCGAATTTTATACGATCAGTCAAGAATTTGAAATACGATGAAATTCTGTAACATTTTATATCTCGATGAAATTGGAAAAATCGAAATAATTCCATGACTGGAGAGACACGTTCCTACCTTAAATATTATATTACACTTTTGCAGCTTTTTCTTCTAGATATATATTCACCTTTACACATGTATCACAATCTTTATATATACATAATCTGTAATCTAATGCATAAGTTCAGGATTACATATAAAGATTGGACATAAACGTGCATTTATGGGAAAGTCGCATAAAGAACATATTGTGCGAAACAAACTGTAAAAGGTTAAGTCCTCAGGTTAAAATATTCTAAAATTCTTAGAATTTAAGAATGGCGACAAAGTTCTAAAGTTAAATTTTAACCCTCTATTGCATTCCGTTCCCAATTGGGGACTTAAATTTCAAATGTT
>CAJDYZ010011391.1:59826-75162 GCA_903986555.1 Heterotrigona itama
CTCGAGGACAAACGCGTGTCGAGCTAACGCGGAACAAGATTACAGGAGACAGTGGAATCGACCGCGGAATTAGTTTCGTTGCCCGGTTACAACCGGCAGGATTTTACGTTCTCGCGGAGACGCGTCTGTGCTGAATGGCGCTACGTGACCGAAATTCCCGATATGTTGCTTCATAAATTCTTCCACGATTATTCAGCCAAGCCCTCTCTCGCGAATGCTTTCGCATGTAACCATTGAATAAAACAAGGAAATCAATGACACGTGTCTGCGAGTGATACAACCTAATTTCGATGCGACACGGCGTCTAAATATTTTTACTACTACTGACACGTACTTGAGCAACTTGAGAGAGTATTTCAATTTTCGGCGTAGAAGAACTTTTGCACAACGTCGTGGCGTTTTTCTCTCTCTCTTTTTTGAAATATATATATAAAACATTTTGACATTGTGATGTAAAAAGGAAATCAGTGATGAACGCGAGTTCGCAAGTGGTATAATTTAATTTCGACGCGACGCTCTCTCACAATCTGTTGATATTTCCACTACTACTTACATGTACAATAATTCGCGAAGGTATTTGAACATTTATCATAGAAGAATTTTTATGCATATGTTAAAAATTCTTTATATTTTTTAATTTTTAATATTTTTTCTTTTTATGCGTGTGTAAAAATAAAACTTAAGAGAAAATTTAGAAAATCTCCAAAAATATAATATAGGAGAATGTAGCAAATGATTTAATGATCACATTGACAAAATATGAAACTAATTTATAAATGTACACGTAGAAAAGATATTTATTACGAATGTATACTTTATAAAATAATTATTATAATTTATTTTATTATAATATTCTAGGAGAATTATTTTCGAACGATACAAAAAAGAGAAGGAAGTAATAAAATACATTGTTCTACATTCTTCTGATATGAAAAATAACTCGTTTCTCTACAAATAAATTACGATATATTCCCAATCTCTACTCCATTTTGAAAATTTCCTTACGTTGTCAGCGTGTTGAAACGTCGTTGAAACGTTTCAGAGAGATAGGGGAAAAGACGAAGTGCTGAAGTGTAAGGATTTCGCAAGAACAACTTCGAAATTTCTACCTCGTACAAATACATTTCAGTTTTCGAGTTGCTTCAAGTTTTAAGTTACGTTGTATGTAATTTGTTAGCCGAGTTGCAGAGTGCAGATGCGTAGAACGGGTCAGTACGCAAAGCGGAACAAAAATACCTGGCCAGAAGTTGTAAAAGTAGAAAAAAAACGTGCAAATTTATACCCGCGGTATGTTTGTGGCGCTCGATTGATCGCCAGTAGTTAAAATTTCAACTCAACTTCACATGTCGAATCACGTTTTCTGTACGTACGCGTGTAATAATAATTATTCGTTGAAACCCATCAAGCATATTTGTCGTTGTTTACGGTTCTACGGTTCTACGTCGTTAATGACATTGTATTCTTTCATCCGGCAGAGTTATATTACAATCGAAATGCTAAAATGGCTTTTCACTACATTTTCTATTTATTTATTCTGTTTTGATATACATTACAGTATACATGAATTCCCAATATTTTTCGAAAGTTCATTCTATTTTTCGTGTTCGCGGTACGATGAATATATTTTTTCAAAGTCGCCGTGGTTTCCACCGTGGTATAAAAACAACGCGAACGTTTCCAATTTTTGATTCTATTTTTCGTACGGAATACAACGAATAAGCTTCTACATTTGCCATTTGGTTTCCAGGTAATAAAAGCAAATATTTCCAAGTTGATAGTCGCGCTGTTTGTCGATGAAAAACCACGACAAATTAAAAAAGAAATCTATTCGTCTTTCTAGCAGACATAAAAAAAAAAAACAAAGAAACTCTTCTTTCAATTAGCATTGCAAACCTATTACGTAAAAATCTTAAGCAACTTTACGCGTGTTTTTTCGCTAACTTCTTTCCATACACAGGACATAATGTAGTCGAAATTCCTTTGGGAACGTCAAAAGAAAAGAAGAGAAGAGCACGAGGGAAGTAAACAAACTTTCTTCGCAAAGCTCGAAGGTTCTTTTTTTTCGTTTTCCAGCCAATATGGCTCCACTGAACGAGCCTCTGTCTCCGTATCGTGGAAATTAATTTCGGTATTTGAATCTGTACAAACGTGGCAGACAGGTGAAGTCGGCATCAAATATCATTTCGTTGTTCAAACGAAGTGGCCGACCGATCCAATAAAAATAACTTGGTCGCGCATGGAAAAGCTTTTAGCTGGAAGAGCTTTTTGCTTCCACAATGTGATATAGATTTCTTTGTGCGGTGGTCAGCCACTGTGATTCGTCTCGAAGCCGGGGCATAAAGCTTTTCACGTTGAACTTCACGTTCGAAGCTGCACGCCAAACCGGCCTTTTGTACACCTTTTTCACGGAGGCGAATCCACCCCGACACCGGATACAATCTTTCCGCTGGTTTCCTGTTAATTCGACGTTATTTGAACACGACGGGCTGAATTTCCAAAAGAAAGGCTAAAATATCCCCGCTCGACACTGTTAACTCGATTAACGAAATCTCAACAGTGAGTGACGGAGAGAGAAAGAGGGAAAGAGAGGAAAAATTTGATTCGATTTTAATTTCTACGATCGCTGATTTCCGGGGAATTTTAATTCGAGAGGTTAATGTAAATTTCGGTGCGAAATTTTAAAAAGTTTGTACACTGTAGGTGTATAAATTTTACCCGCGTGTATAAACTCACAATAAACTTACTGTATAAATCAAAGTGGAGGCGGAATTCGATTTTAATTTCTACGATTGTTGATTTCCTGAGAACTCTAATTCGACAGATTAATGTAGATTTTGGTTCGAATTTTTAAAAACTTTGAACATGATGTTAACACTGTATCGCATAGGTGTGTAAATTTCAAAGTGGAAGCGGAATTCGATTTTAATTTCTACGATTGTTGATTTTCTGAGAACTCTAATTCGACAGATTAATGTAGATTTTGGTTCGAATTTTTAAAAACTTTGAACATGATGTTAACACTGTATCGTACAGGTGTATAGAACTTCAAAGGGATTTAATTTATGACTGACTTGGTGTTGAAGGTTCGTGAGGTTTCTTGTTCGTGCTGCGTGCCAATATAATTTTGTTACGCAATTTTTATGTCACATCGTATTTGATCAATTTGCGAATAAAAAAACGGACGATCGCTCGACCATTTTTAATCCTACAAATTGCTCGAGATTTCTACAGCGAGAATTGAGAAATGCATTTTTTCCCCGAGAGAAACAACTTTGCGAGCAAAGTGACGAACAAAAATAACTCATCGTGGTTATCGTGGAATCGTGCTATCCGTAAGCTATCCAAGGCCATTAATAATCTTCGACTCGCATCGAGCAGTTACTTGTCGGATTTGATCGGCGAGACGTCGGCTAGACGGAGTTACCTTTTCGAGTTAACGTGATACGTCGAAGTCGACATAATTCCATCGGATCGGTGAAAACTGCGGAAGCACTCGAGGATCAAAGAGAGACAGAGAAATGGGGGAAAAGAGAAGGAGAGAGAGAGAGCGAGAGAAGCTTGAAACCCGTTTATAGCCGGAGGTTTTCACTTAGTAGATTGAACTCTGGAAAGTTGTCGTCTCGAAAGCTGCTATTCCAGGACGCCGGCAGAACTGTTTCGCAAACGCGGCGGGACACACTTCACATCCGGACACGCGCACACATAGCGAAACGCAAGCAAACAGAGTGTTTCGAAGGGAGGAGAATGTTGAAATCATTTTATATCCGGCAGCGAGACCGCTTGATGACGCGCGCTTTTGAATCCGGGATCAGAAGTATTTCGTTACGAGATGGAGCTGCATAATTCATTGTTTGAATGTTTCATCAGCCGGATTACTTTTACTGCTCGCCACAATGTGCGCGCCCCATTAATTATTCATTTGACCGCGAGAATTTTTGACGAATTCGTCGCTCTTACGTCTGCGTTTATGTTGCTCGTTGCTTTCGTCGTTAGTTAAAATAAGCCGATTCAACGACTAATTGCTTTCTTTCTCAATTGATCGTGCACATGTTAATGTCATGTTTTCTTTTTCCACCAAAGACTTTTGTAGTTACAGAATTAATATTATTCATAAAGAGAATAAATTGGTTCTTGCCTCGATCGATCTTAATTGACAAATTGGGTGTCAATGAATTCATTTATATAACTCCAACGAATTGTTATCTTTGCAAAACATCTTCTGCATACTTTGAATGCACTTTCCTTTATTTATTAATTGAAGCTCTACTCTGAAAGAGTATCAAATTTGTCATCATTTTCATGCAACGTTTACGAAGAAAGCAATTGTTTGAAAACGATGTTTGGTGCATCAAAAATGGCACACATGGTGATTAGTCTATCGCTAATAGAGATACAATTTTCACATATTTTTAAAATCCTTTGATATTATCCATTTTTGATATATACGCGTTTTAGGATAATTTACTCAAAACTAGCCTGGCGCTGAACGTGTTACACGTGACTCCATTAGGATAGGTATTTAAACAACAATACTGATCGTGTTATAAAACGTTTTCCACAATTTTGTTTCACTACGCATAAAAAAAGAAGAAAAGAAGAGAAATGCAAATAAATATGTACGTATGTTACCATTTGTAGACAACGTCGTTTTCGTTAAATTTAGGCCGCGATCGAATCAGGAAGAACAGATTTCGCATTGTTCGGTGGCCACGGTAGAAACAAAAGGCAATTTATATCTGCCGCCATGAAACGATACGGCTCATTGATAGCGGCAGATGTACCGTGAACTTTTCAAAAGAGCAACAGCCGCCTGTGGTGCGCGGAGGCGGCTCTCCTCGTAGCTCTTTGTGCCCTGGTCCGTGGCATTCTTGCGCGGCTGACACTCCCCAAATGAAATTTAAGCGAATAGACGCTTATTTCATTACACGGCCATATGTTGGATCGTAATGCGCGTTCCCTCACCATCCTCGCACCCTCGACCCTCGACCACCGCCTGCACGGGCAAATGAAATAATTCTCCCTTGCACGTTTAATCGCGGCACGAAATTTCGGTCAAAGTGTCGTAAACGCGGAGGAGAAAAAAGCGTCTGATGTTATATAACGTTGTTCTTTCTTGTTTCTTGGTTAACGAGATTTAAATTTAACTGATCTCGATGATATCGAAAGAGGATCTTTTTTTTTTTATTGGTCATTAGAATTCTCACAAAAATGCTAAGTCCGCGCAGAAGTATCATCACACGCTATTGCACTACCGATTGTTGTCCATTCGTGGGAAATTGAAGTCTGCGAGAATAAATAAAAGTCGCGTAATGCGTAACAATTCGTGAGGTATCTCCTAGGTCCGGTCTAATATTTAAAAGATGAGATAAACCTCTCTTTTTCTTTCTTTATTTATAGAGGAATATAACTGTTATATATTTATCAATACCTGTAATGTCTAATTTTTTTGATACGCTTATTAACTTTTGAGATCTATTATTTCCGCAGTTTAGAAGAAACACGCTTGTTTTTAAGAAAAAAAATCGCAGAAATTCTTCAATTCTTCATTTATATCTTTAATTTTCCAATGCTTCGTCATCTTACTAGAATGCTGTTCTATCAATCGATAAATATGCGTTTTTGCCGAAACCAGTAGGTTAACATGAAATGAACGGTGCTTCGAGGATTTTTATACCATGTCCAGGTAAAAAGGCTTGTCGTGCTCTGGTTTTTCTGCGTCTCGCTTTTGGATATCACAGTGTCGAGAGCTTAGATCAGGGCTGTTGAGAATTTTTTCTGCTCCGCACACTCGCTAATGGCCGTGCATTTACCATCGACTGACTGTCGTGCTTGATAGAGGAAACGAATGATCTCCGTGCCAACGACATACTATTTAAAAATCCTCTGACCATAGGTGTGCATTTGCTCGAGATGCTCGAGAGACGATTGATTCATTCGGATTTATTTAAAACGAACTTATTCGTCCCGTCTTTTAATCACATCGATGAATTTCACTTGATTTTTAATCGGGATTTCCTGAACATCGGTGAATAATTAGCTCGTGCGATTGAAGCTTCCTTTTTTTTTCAGTTAATTTCGTTTGGAATAATTTCGTTTAACGTGATAGTTTATAATACGGATATGAAAATGATTGATGATTATTTTTGACTTTAGCGATTTTAGTTTAGTGCGTCAAGATATACGTGGCGCACTGAATTAAATATAGCTTTTGTATCTCGTTATACTTATTAATTCGTTTTTACATTCTTCAGTAGTATCTTTATATTTTAAATTAAAAATTTGACATCAAAAGATAAAATCAACATACGTGCAGACTTGAGAGTACACAAATATGTTATTCAGAAGACTTTTGGTTAAAAATCTCCATCGAATCAATCGACAATTACAAAAGACTAATATAGAAGGGATTTCACGAATGATAAATCACGGTACTGAGCAACAGATACAAGATACAGCTGCAACTGATAATCCACTGCCAAACCAAATCCTTCAAGTCTCGACGAAAATGAAATTTCGCAGCCTCGGAACAGTCGGCTGAAATCAATTTGCACGATGAAAGAGAATCGAGTCCTCGCGTTGCGAGTCATCTGTCACGAAAATTCGTCGAAAACACCCGACTGTTTGCTCGATCGTTAAGCACGAGGTTACGTACGACTATTCGACTCACGTGTATCAACTTACGTGCCCTCGAAATCACCGGCAAACAGGTCACGGTAATATCTTTCACTCTAGCAGGATCAAGTAATTCCACGGGATAATAACTCTGGCAAGCATTGGTCCGTGAAGTGGAGAAGCCGCGATGCATTTATCTCAAAATTGGATTGATTATAAGTTTGTCGTGGAGCAGCCTTCGGTTCAGCCGGTTACAGGACTCCAATACGGAGGCCAGGAACTGGTTATTTCGAGGCTCATGGAACACGAGCACGGGGCCGAACGAGGGAATATGTTACGAAGCCAACTTTATCGCCGACATGTACCACTGTACGCTAGCCTGTTACATCGCCACTCGAAAAAGCGGCTCATAACCGAGCCATCTATGTTTTTATGGATATCCGCTTTTTCTACCTTCTCTACCTTCTCTTCATATTTTCATTTTATTCCCTTTTACTCTGCTTCTTTTCTTTTTTTTTTCTTCCTCCCTCTCTCCCTCCTTCTCAGAGATCGTGCACAACTCAAATTGGCAGAAAGTTACGGTATAAAAATTAATATTTTCCAGTTGAAATAATTTCCGTTGCCAACAAATACTCTGGCACGATGAAAATAATCTTTCGTCACGAATAAAAATGACGGATGATATTTTTGTTGGTTACTGGTAATCGATGGCGAAATTGTTTTCTTAATCGTCAGCAATTTGACCGCGAGTGCTTATATATTTTTAGAAAATGCGGGATATATTTTATATATATAAAAGAAGAAACATATAATAATATATAATATATTTTTTTATACACTTCTAAATTGAATTTATCCGAAACAAAGCACTTGTTGTAATATTTAGTAGACGAAACGGATTTATCAACGTTATCAACGACGAAATCTTTTGGCGAGAGAAAGTTCTTCTTTCCGCCAGAACTCTTTCGTCAAGTCCAATTTCAGCTTCGCTTAATTAATTGCGAACTGGCGAGGTTTCGCTTCCATGAATAATATTTAAACTCGACCGTGGTTCTTTGGAATTGGAATTAGTTCGTCGACGCATCGCTGTGAATTTGGCAGACTCTTGCACACAGAAATTAAAACGTATCGATCGAGTCATCCTTTGGCTCGTTTTGAATAAATTCTGAATGCAACGTGACTCTATAGATTGATTACATTCGTATGACGATTACGACGTATCGAGACGAAGAGTAATTTAGTTCAAACGATGATTTCTCGGAGAAGTTGTTATACATTTTGAAACATACTATGGAATGATATGGGATGATGTTTTACGTACATTAACAAAATCTACTCTCTTTAATTGCAAAGTGATCGATTAATTTGATACCTCGTATCCACAATATTCAATAGTTCATAATTATACTGTGCAGAATATATACAACTGCACCGTGTAGAATTTCCGCGAATTATGTGGAAACCACTATCAAAACTCTCGTAATTCAAGATAATGCAATGTATCATTTATCACTCATTGTTGGTATTAGAGCATCACTGATATTGCACCAATTAAATTGTGTAATATTCAAGTCAAAATCATGTAACTCGCAACATTTATTAATTTCTATAAATAACTTATACGGAGTAATTACAATTTAGATTTACATCATTGCTATCATAATACAGTTCAATGATTGTATTGATTATAATATGGTTATACGACAGCATGGTTCTAGTAAAATTTTATAAAATATGACGTATATAAGGGAAGTATATGTGTAATATTCCCTTGATTATAACATCAATCAAAGATTACGTAGTAATCTCTTTCCGATAAAAACTTTTTAACGAATGAATTAATCGAGAATCTTCAATTTCAGGTCTGGAAAAATATATGACAGTTACTAGATGAAGTAGTATAAATATAAATGTCTAACTTGAATGCGTGGTAATCTTCAGATTATAAAATCAATCAATTTTAATCGAATTTTATAATCTCCTCGTGAGATGATTGACTGCGATCAGAAAATATTTTACTCTGTCAAGTGTGAGGAAGTATAACTTTTACAGATTAAATAACATATAAATATATTGTATTAAATTATAATTAACAAATTATATTAAATAATACGTTAATATATAAATATTTTACTCTTCCGTTTCAAGTGTGGGAAAGATATTATTTGTAAATGCATCATCTTAATACTTCATGTTCTCACGATTAATCTTTAGATTGTCGAATCTGTCGAATCTCTTCGCAAGAAACGATATTTTGGGATACGAACTAAATATTTCGATCTCTCACTTAACATATAAAAAATTATAGAAGAATAATATTCACAGCCATCAAATGAAATTTCACTTTACTCGCCTATTGCAGCTTCCAATTTCAACTTGGATGATCGAACTTCATCCAATTCGCAATTCTTCTTCTCAAGAAATGTCGGTCAGGATGTATCGCGTTTAGCAAATTGAACCGAATCGAAGGTTCTGACAACGAGAATCTGTTCTCCGCGAAATCTACTATGAATACGAAGTGGATTCGAATAGCAGGCTACTTGCGCAAGAAAAGTCGGGGTGGAATCGGAGAGCCACGACTTTCCAACTTCCACGTCTTTCGACTTTCATCGATACCTTATTCCACGGGAATATTCGATGCCTTCGATGAGAGTGGTTTTATTAAGAAACAGAGATTCAAAGTTGTTGAAATTTTATCGGTCTTTTGTCTCTTCTCGGAAGCCTTTTCGTTCGGAAATTTTTACTCATCATGTCGATTGCCGCATAGGAGATTTTTTTTTGGCGGTAAATATTTAATCGAAGAGGAACAATGAATTTATGTATATGAAAAAATTCACAACAGAAATTCGAAGAAAATTTAGTGACAAGTTTTTCGTCGAACTAGCATTCTATTCTGCTATATCATTCGTCTTCATAGTCTTCTAAAATATCAAATATCTCATCGTTGAGTAAATTTTACAGTCACAATGAATACTAGTGAAATCATAGTGTATCCATAGTCGAACAGTTAGCTAACAGAGAAATTAATCTCTTATATATTCAAGCGTAAAATCTTCTTCGTTAATTGAACAATTTTGCACTGTATTATTTCCGACAATTCTTTAAAAATTCTTCTAAATTCAACACAGAATCTATCTCTCTTCTGCTGATAAAGAAATTACAAATTTCCCGAACAAGCTAATACTTTATTTAACAATTACAAAGCGTGTCAATTTGAATAAAAACAACTGTATCTTCCCAACACACTATGACCTGTGACACGAAATTGTCACGATGCTCGACGAGCTTTAATGCTAAATCGATATTCTGCGCATCTCGGGCGCACCTTCTCCGCATCAATATTCAATTACAATTATTAACTCGGCAATCTTGCCGATAATCATCCGATCGTCGAAGCTTCTTTAAGCTGGATCCTGCATTACCGTGGACGAGGTAAGCGAAGATAACTAATCGAGAACACACCGGGTACCGCGTCAGGTCGATAATTAAACGACGAATGGCTTGTTTATGAAGCTGATCTGCTGATGCACCGTTCAGCCGTGTCCAGCCATGTGATTATCGATGACGAAGGAAAATCGCTCTCTTCTCTCCTCCTTGTTTTTCTTTTTCTTTCTCTTTCCTTTTCTTTCCGGTTTTACTTGATAAATGAGCTTCAGGCTGGGATAAATGAGCCATGACACACGGTTAAGAGATATCGCGATATAACGAAACGATGAAGCCAGAATACCGTGAACTTGTTAGTTTTTAGGTTGCGTCAGGATTCTATCCTTTGGTAGATACTGGGTGTCTCGAAAATATTCATAGGACGCGACGAAATTATTCGTTATCCCACAGTTGTAGAATATGCACGTGAGAGGTTAACTCTGAAATTGGTTGCATGTGATACTAGATTGATTTATCTGGTGTATTGAATCACTAGAATTTAGGATATTTTCGAAATTAATTGTAAAGTTCAAGTTAACCTAAAATTTCGAAATTTTGGAAAATTCGAAAATTCTAGAGATATTGTCTAACGTCTCTCCGAAAATCTTTGCGGAATTGAGTTTGTGTTGCGAATTACCACATTTAATTTTCGAACTTCATTAAATTAAATAAAATAAAAATTAATTTTTGGACTCTGTGCACGAAGGAATTTTTTTTTTTTTTTATAATATAGAGATTGGCTTGAGAATTCGCAGTATAGTTATTATGTCGTTAAGGATACATCTTGCGGACCATTATAAGAAAGAAAGGTTTCGAAACGCGAAAAAGAGGATTAAGGACTTATCCGCTTTGAGGAAGCAACGTTGAAAATGTTACTACTTGTAATTTGATTGAATTATACATCTCGTGTACGGTATACGGACGTTGATTACAGACGTCGGTTCAGGTTTATTACGTTCGTTCAACGTTCGCAATTTAATGACTTTATTTCATTATTGTGTTTCGCAAGGATGGAGAATTTTACTGGAATGAAATTGCACGTCAAGAAGACGAATTATGTGAGTAGAAATCAATGGAAATAGTGGGGCTATAAATAAGTTTTAATTGATGTCAAATCATTTAGACTGTCATGTTACTTATCACCATCATATTAGTTAATTACTTTTGAAAAACTTTTAAGAACTATGAGAAATGGTTCGTAATTATAAAGTCAATTTTAGACGACAAAATATTATATTTTAGAATGTTGACATATGTATATGTAAAATGATATTTGATGGAGTATTAAGCTAGTATAGTATACGTAGTTTAATATTAATGAAATAACAACAACACAGCAATTTCTCTCCTTGAGCTACAATTCATGTAGAATTCTGTGTCCTCGCTGCAAATTCCGTGGATACTCTCTACTAAATGTACTCTATCAAACTCCTAGAGCATGGTCTACCTGTAAGGACACTTCTACTACACACATTCGCGAACATACGGATCACTCACCTACTCGTTGCTGAAATTCTATCTCTCTCAATACGAACACAATTCAAAAATCTAGCATCAAATAACTATGTTTTTCATTCGATAACTAGACTATGAACGTTAATGTAAATTTACATTTTTGCAAACACAAATTAAAGATATATGTTACAATTGTGCCTCGTTGCACGTTATGTATCTTCATGCATTTTAAATCCGCGGTTTAATGATGAACTCAATCCTTGAAACTAAATAAATTTTACGAGCTTTAAAAAAAAAAAAGGGTCAAAAGCCTGATCATTTCTGTACATTTAAATTTTGCTCAAACTAATCCTCAGTCTAAAAATCATAAATTGAAAGGAACGGTCGATCTTCCACGCTTCTCTCAAAGTCGAAGGACCAATTTTTTCCAAATAAACCAGTGAAACGAATTTAACACACTGCTTTAAAAAAAAAAGAAGAGAAAAGTAGAAGGAAAAAAGGAACAGGAGAATAGAAGAGGTGTATCGTATATCCAGTAACAAGTTGCCCCGTGGATTTTGCGGCTTAAACGGGAACAAACTGCAACCGGGGTTCGACGAATACAAGGAATTAGTTTGACAGACAACGGCGAAGCAAATCGCTCTTGGCTCGCGGGAGTGCGTTGACTGGACATCGTTAATCGCAACTGGAGAGGATCGACGTCGACCGTTAATCATCTGTTCGACCGAGGACCTTTGCCAGCAACGTGGCCACCCTCTCTCCATCCCGACTATTCGTCTCTTTATCCATTAGTACGCTTTATCCCGGTCTCGTTCGCCTTGTTTCAATACCAACATCTGAAATCGCTACTTAATCTCGCCAGATTACTCTCGCCAACGACTCGCCTTCACTCGCGCTCTCTTGCAAAAATCGTGGGAATTTTCAAATAAACCCGGAGGGTGTAACAAAATCGAAGAGAAGAAGAGATGAAAGCTCACAGCACATCGGTTTATTAACTCGCTTAATTAAGTCCCTTTGGCGATGGCGAAGTGGCAGGACGTTGATCTCGGATGATATCGGTGATTAATTTCTCTTTGAGAATTAAGGGACGTCATCGAGCGCTTTGATACTCGCGTATGTTGATTACGCTGGTTCCGCGATGACGTTAGATCTCGGTTAAGTTACTGGGGCTATTGTTGTTGAACAAGCTATTTTTGGTGGAGCACGGGAGAAAATATGCAAATATATAGGAATTAGGTATTCTTGAATGATCTGTCTTTTGTCATCTCTAAAAAGACTTTAGACTCGTAGACCCATTAACAACATTTCCAGATCTCGACATTTTATTTACGATTTGTATCATCAACATTACAACAAGCAGCAGAAATTCGCTGTATATTTTTTCATTGTTGTATCTTCCGTCTAGATTCCACATATAATTTTCTAAAATTTGAACAGGAGGAGCATCCGTTGTAGAATATTACGATTAATTTTCAAATTTTCAGTACAAGTTCAAATATTTCCGTAGCGCGTAATTTTTAATTACGTCACGTATCCGGCACAAAGCGAGATTTTCTCGTCGATCGTGATTTCTTTATTGGCGATGCAACGATTTTTTTATTGGCGTAGCGCAGCCAAGCGACGATACCCCGTTTTGACTTTCGCAGTTTTGTAATTACGAAAGTGCGGGCCACGTTTCACCCGGAATCGATTATACTGTACCTGCACGCTGTTACGAGAGTGGGTTCGTTTGAAAATTACACGAGTGTTTCGAGAAATGTGGGCGGACATCTTTTTTCATGTCGGAACATCGTACGTGAAATATACAATATATTCCGTACCTCTGTGCGAATTCTCGTTTCCCTGTATCATTTTCCTCTACAGTTTTCTTTTTTTTTTTTTTTTCTCCACTACAGTACGGATCGAAATTCATTCAACGACCGAAGTTCATCCGTTCTTTTTACCTGAACGTCGAGAAAGATCACGATGCAATGGAACAATGCAATCTAGTTTCGTGATTATATTTCATTTGTAAAATCATCCGTATCTTTTTAGTATTGCAGATGCGACTTTGTGTCGCCAACAAGTGTTGCCCCACTTGATGGAAGATAGCCTTGCTGGATATTCGTTTGACGTTTACTGCTTCACTTGCCTGATCATGTGCACTTTGTACTTTGATTGGCCGACTGTACGATATGTTTGTATCACTTGGTCAATAATGCACGACTCTGTTTCATCTGATGGACTATGTGTTCTCTGTATGTTTGTTTAGATAAACTACTCGGCTTTCGGAGCAATTATTTGGAATTGAGAATTCATCTGCTTGGAATAAATACGATTGTCCTTAATAAAAACAATTTTTTTAAAATGCAATTAAAATTGGCGCAGTCTGTTCTGTTAAAATTCTTTTATTAATGTTATCGAGTAACATTTCATTTTAAACGTGCATATCTCGATTGTGGCTAGTTATTTTAATTAAAAAGTTGCCGATATGAAGATCTTGTAAATCTCGGAGTGAAGTATGAAAGCGCAAGTAACACTAAGAAACACGAGTAACAGAGGAAACGGATTCACAAGGGACAAAATTCTCGATTTGATTGCGTTTAACTTCCTTTATGCCTCGAGTGCAGGCGTTTGATTGAATTGCAACGTCGCGTTTGTAAGAATCTAAAGCTTTTGAGAGCTAAAAATTTCAAGAGCGCGTCGTGTCCGCCAGCTTTTGAGCTTTTCATGAATTCCGATGCGTTTAACATACTAATGAATGGGAATATCTTGTTTCATTCCGCTCGAACGTCGCGTCTGCGTGTTTGAAAATATTTTTATTTTCTTGTTCCATCAGAGAGACATATAAAGCAATAAAAAATTAATTACATTCTCCGCTTCCAACCGGATAACATTAACTCTCAAAAATATTTGCAAAGTCGGTTATAACTCTAAGTAGAATATCATATGGTTTCTCATTCTAAGTAGTGAAACGAATTATGCAAAGAGACTCGAAATCTGCTTGATTTCTTATGTAGGACAATGTTGCAAACACGCAGTAAAACTTGAAACGAAAGAAGATGCAACGCTGTTACGCTCAGACACAGTTTTGTGAATTTTATATACGCGGCGTTGCACGCGTTTCGCCCACATTTCTAAATTTACATATGTAAGCTTGTTGCAGCGCAGAAATATCGCGGAAATTTTAAATTTAAACGAGGCAGCCGCAATCCTTTCGAGAACTGGAGACAGCGCATTATCCTTAAGAAGAACGTTATACCCTTTTAAGAAAATAACACTCGCACAAAATAATAACATTTTATATAAAGTAGTTTAGCTTGTCGAATGTTCCACGAAATTGCTAGAGACCAAATTAGACAAAGTAGCGAAACTGTGTTACTTTTTCGATGAAAATGTTCATTTCTATATATAAGTGCTTAAACATAGACTTTTTGCAAGTTTGCGAGCTAGCAAAATGTAACAAATACTTCTAACAATAAACTAACTAATCCGTACATGTAACCGAAACAGAAAATTCTAATCTGTATAACTAAACACTAATTAAATACTCTCGCTAATACGAAATAGAAGAGAAACCTTTGCTTCAAAAAACGGCAAACGCGGAACGTTTGTAGAATCTATCCGCGAAGCAAATTAATGGAAGCTCGAACGAATGAAAAATGTAGCATCGTAACTCACCTTTCGAATCGAGTCGTGTCGTCGCGCGGTTTATTTCGGCGGGCAGTTTCAAAACAGTCGGAAACAAAGTTGATCAACGGGGCGCAATAATTCCTCCGACAGGGCGGTAACTCGTAGTTCCCAAGATATCGCAACTCGGCGCCATTTCCGCACAGATCAAAATGTGATTTAAATTTCCTTCTCCTC